>JAQZBX010098147.1:0-11617 GCA_029593785.1 Cabassous unicinctus | reverse complement strand
GAAAAACAAACTACCAACTCAACAAATTGGAGGGACATCAAGATTTTTTTCATGTATCTCATAAGCCCACTGCAAATGAATTAGCTAACATTCAGCAAAATGCTGCTGACTTTGAAAAAGAGAAATAGTGTCAAACAATAATAAAATAAATTTTGGGAGAAGACTTTGGGAAGAAACAAATGGTGTCCTTGTTGCCCCAGAGTCTGTAAAAGAAACTACATGTGAGTACTCCATGAAATTACCCAATAAGGAATATAAAAGAAATGAAAAAGGTGACAACATCATACTGGCAGGCAGTCTTTGGTAAGGCAGTTAAAAAAAAACATAATCAAAATTATACATGCCAGCCATATAATCCAGGCAAAATCATTAATGTATGTATCACCGAAATCTTTGCCTTCTCCCTTCTGGACCATTTGAACATTGGCAGATGGACTTTTACCAAGCTGCACTTTCAATAGGTTATAGTTATATATGTCTCTTGGTTTACATGTTCTCTGAATGGGTCGAGGCATTTCCTTGTCATAAAAGAATGCCTCAAATGTGGGGAAAGAAGCTACTAGAAAATGTTTATCCAATGTGGGAAGCACCCTTTGAATTCTCAAGCAACCTTAGAACTCACTTCACTTGAAAGATTATAAAAAAGGGTGTTGAGTGATTCCCATCAGCAACACCTCCATTGCCCATGCCATTCTCATTCTCTGGTCAGGTGGAATAAACCCTTGGTGTATTTAAATTAAAGTTAATTAAGTTATCTGACTGACTCACTTGGTCTTCTTAGCCAAAAATAATCCTCTTGGTTGTCATGGCCCTGAGATCTACACAATCAAATATTCTTTGTCCCAAAATAAGATCATTATAGGGTGGCCCACGTACTTGGGACAGTTCACTAGAAGGGATTTAATGTTAGTGAAGGGAGATTTTTTCAGTACTCTAAGAAATTTATGGAATATTTCAGGGATATTTTCAGCAGGTTACAGAAGGTTTTATCAACCTCCCATCACCTAAAGACAACTTGCCAGCACCCACAACCTGATGACTTCATATGCTGGAAAAGACAGAGAAAAGCCAATGTTTAGCTTAGCTTAAAAGAACCTTGTTACATTTGATAACTCCACATGTAGCTGTCATATTGGAAGGAATTGTGACTTGAGTACATTATTCCCACCTAAAACTGGTACCACTTCCAAGATGGTTTTATGAAATGGTATATGGCCCACAATTAAAATTTACCAAACAAACCCAGAAGTCATTGATGCCATTTGATGTGGACAGCTTCCACTCAAGAGCATGGAGCAAGTATCTATTGTCCCAAGTGTTTTTGACATTATGTGGAAGTTCTCTGGGTGATGAGGTGCAAACACATGAAATGACAGGTTTGTAAGATTCAAGATCCTGGAGGGGAAGCTCAGAGAATGAGTGTGGTTGAGGGGCCTTGCCTTATCTAATCTGGGCTCCTACAAGGGTCATGGGAGGGGCTGGGATGAGCATATGGTGGGCTCTTGCCTTTAACCTGACCCAGTAGGGAAGGAGAGGGCTTTTCCTTGTATCTTGGCAGTTGGTAGTTTCAAACTATAGGGTGCAAAAAACAGATGTGGCTACGCCCATTTGGAGAAGTTGAAAGCAGTTCTTATCATCCAAACGATATGAAGATAAATGCCTTGCTAATAAATTAGGCAGCAGGAGAGAGCTAAGTGGCAAGGGGACAATTGAGAAGTAGCAGGGGCATCATAGAAGCTGAGGTTGGCTGATATAATCCATACCTATGGAGGTGTATGCAATGTTAGCAGTGGGTATGTCCAGGGAAGGGATAACTGGGGTGGTTGCTCAAAAGGGGAACTTATAACTAAGCCAAACAAGATGATGAGGTGCCAGATATAATTTATTTTATGCCATTACATCAAAATTCCCGTGTTTCATTGATGCACTTGTGCATTTATCTGTTTTTATAATTTTGTTTTTACTCTTTTGTTATCCTATTCAAAAACCTATTTTCCATCCTTTCTCTCATCTTCAAAATAAAACCCTGAGTTAAAATAACATTACTATTAAGTACTGCTATTACTCTAATCTTAGATCACCACATAACTCCAGTCATTAAAGTGTTTCTAGCATTATAAATCCAACTGATTTCTTGGTTTGCCAATATCTGTATGATAAAAAATGGACCGGAAATAACGTTCTATCCAGTAGAAACTGATCAATGGGCCAACATGAGAGGTAAATTGGATTACAAATTGGATTACAAATTGTATGGCATCGTGTGAAAAAATCACTCAATCCTTCTACAGATCAATATAGTAAATGTTTTTGGCATTAGGTGATTTTTACTTGAAGCTTTAGGCCAGCTTTTCACAATTTTTAACTTTGTGATTAAAACTGTTTTTCATGTGTGGAAAACTGAAAAAGTCAGGACCAAAACTGGGATACATTCTAGACTGGTTATATAACCAATCAATCTGGTTAAATTCAGGTGATGGAGATGGGACTGCCATATTCAATGACACAGAAATTTAAAAAGACTCTGATAATTATATGTTTATAGACATAAAGAAAACCATGAAAAATAGATGTTGGTTCAATGAGAAAAATTCCAATGGCACATGGAAACCAATGTAACATAATTTGATCAATATTCAGATCCCATCTGAAATGGAAATTCAAAATATTAATCAGAAATAATATACATGGATTGTTACTTACAGAGAAATGTTTTCTGTTTACTCAGACTATCTCATTCTTTTGGAAAATTGCAATGTGTTGGTGCTAGTAAGACCTCCTCAAAAAATAGGAAGAAAACAATAGACTTTCAAGAATTTTTCTCTATCAACTCTTATCCTAACTTTTGATCATTGGAATGCTTATATCCTATAGGAAAAAAATATATAAAGCATTTCTCCATTGTTGGTCAGGAAGATGTGGAATTGATTATCTTGGTCCATCTAAATGCAATTTACATAATTAAATAAAGATCCTTTTTGCATCAATCCTCAAACTCATAAAAAAAAAAAAAAAGAAAATACTCCCAATCTTCAAAGTTTTAACAAAATATTCAATATTCTTCAAAAACTTCAGGCTGAAGTTGAGAGCATCACTGTTTTCAAAAGAGATAGGTGCTGGTTATCTTCATTGTCCAACTAGGGTAAACCAGCTTTTATATACAAAGGAAAAAATGTGGCTTTCATATTAATAAATCTGGTACAGTGGTAAATTAATGAAATATTTTAACTGACCAATTTAATGTCTATTTCATGATATCAGGACCAAATATTTAAATGGGCAGACATATTTCCTAGCCTAGCTTCTTGATTTAGTGAAATATCATGACAAATAGCATATTTTAGATTTATATATTTAGTTATAAAATTCAAACAATATATTTTCAGTTTTTTTCAAGATTCTTTTAATATTTTTTTTCACCTTCAAGACAGAATGTTGTTCTCAAGGCAGTTAACAAAAGGAAAATGAGTTGAAATTGGACTGTCCCTGGTGGCTCAAGACTGAAGTAATAAAATGTGTCATAGCTGTAATCTTGTATATAATAGACTGGCCACCCAACAAACTTCACTGTAATCAAGAAAAGAAAACAATCATCAAAAATAAAGAGGAAAGCATAGAACACAACGACAAAATGAGTTTACTGCAATTGCTAAACACGAAAAGAGATAATGGTCGTGACTTGAAAGTTTTCACCAATTTCCCAAAGAAATAATAGGGAAAATGATAAAAAATGGAAACTGCTAAGTAAATTAAAATGACAATCTGCATTTGAAATTGTCATGAGCAGTCCCCTTTCTGAAATATGGTATGGAGTTTTTTAGAAGATAAGTATTAGCCAAGGAAAATGTGAGTGTAATTAACAGCACTGAAGTATGTTTGTGAATGTGGTTGAAAGAGGACAATTTGGGTTGACATGTTGTTAAAAGGAAAACTGGAGCATAAAATGTCTTGTATAACACAGAGAACCCTGTCTTGGCCATATGTTCTTATTTGAGTCTTTTGTGGGACCCCAAAAATTATATTCTTAAGCAAATCTATTTCTGTACATGTAAACCTATTCCATGTGGGAACTTTAATTTAGATTCAGTTAAGATAAATTTTGATTCAACTGCTTTTGATTAGAAGTTTCACTTAAGGGCCTGTGTTTAGTTTGCAGGACCCTGATGGGTCTTAATTTTTTATGGGTATTTTTTATCAACAGAAGCAAACAGACCCCCAAAAGGCTCAGCCTAGAGAGAAACTAGGATCTGAAAGAGAAGGCGAGCCTAGAGGAGAAGGCAGAGAGACTGGCAGAGCTGCCATTTTGCTTTGCCACATGGCAGAAGTCCAGGATCCAGCAGCCAAACTTTGGTAAGAGCATCTCTCATGATGATGCCTTGATTTTGACATTTTCACAGCCTAAGAACTATAACGATTTAACTTAATAAATTCCATTATAAAAGTCAACTCATTTCTGGTGTTTTGCTCCCAACAGCTTTAACAAACTAAAACACCAAGAATTATGGTTAGTAACAGAATAATAAAAATGTTCTTTTAGGACCTATAACAAATATAAATTACTTTTGTAGGGTGTTCATAGGGGGGGTTGTTATATGGGGGAAAATGCACCTAAAGCAAAATATGTACTAGAGCTAAAATAATAACATCTTTTCTTCAGTTTAACAAAGGTATCACACCAATGCTAAATTTCAAAAATGAGAGGGAGGGTATGGGAACTTTGCAAATTTTATGCTTAGAAAAATGTTATATGCCACAGAATCAATGGAAGTTTCTTGTCCATTATATTGTTTCACTCTGAGGCTTCTCTGAAAGTACAGGTGAAAAATTTTACATGCGAACCAAGGCAAGCATATAAATTATTTTCTACCCGTCAATTAGCATAATGCTGGTAAGAAAGTGAAGATGGGATATAGTCAGGTGTCCCAACCCACAGGGTTTTTTTAACATCTTGAAAGTTATATAGCTAGATATGTCTATGGGATATAAATGTATCCTTGTTGACATAGGTATGTTTCCTGGATAAATAGTGGCCCAGACAGTAGCTAGCAAAATATTAAACTTTTTTCATGGATAAACCTGCTACTTTCTCATGAAAGAGGGCAAAAAGCTCTGATTTATATAAGCCTTGCCTAATCAAAGAAAACAGGCCAATAAGCCAAGCCCTCAATCATAAGGCTTGCATTTACAAACTTTATTCCTGCAATAATGAAATTAAGCTTAATTGTAAGTCATATCTAAGGGTTGCCTCCTGAAAACTTCCTTGTTACTCTTATGTGACCTCTTTCTAAGGTAAGCTCTGCTAAAAAACTCACTACCTTCCCCTTGATGTGAGACATGATTTCAGGGATAAGCCTCCCTGGTACCAAGGGATTATCATCAAGCATTCACCACCAATGCATTGGGAAAAGACCTTGATCAAAAGGAAAATACTAAGTAAAATATATTTTTTATGTCTAAAAGATTTCAAAGTGAGTCAGGCAGTCATTCCGGGATTAAACTTTTTCAGGCATCAGTCAGAATTCACAAACTGCCAGAGTAAACAACACCTCACACAAAAGTGCTCCTGAGAACACTAGGTATGTCCAGACACCATAGGCAAGCAACACAGTCACATGAAATCAACACCCCCTCAGTGGGACCTACCTGGAAATTTATGCAAACATATTTCCCAATATAACATAGATATACTCATTTATAAATTCCCTAATCATGACTCTTCTACTCCTTCTATCTGAAGCTATAATTTTCAATTTTCCTGTAAAGTGTAGTTCTCAGAGATGAAAAGACTTAGGATTGTTCATATGCTGATTGTGCCCTGAAGCCCAGCAGGTATATGGCCAAATCCTGCTCTCCTCTTCATTGGGCCTGCAATGGAAAATCAAAAAAATTATAAGGACCAATCCAAAACATAGAGTATCTTCACCTGCAAGCAAAACAATTCTATTCCTCTACATCATTTCTCAGTCTGAAAAAGGCAGAGCAGACATCGTTCCAAACCCATCAAGATTAAGAAATGAATCAAAATGGGGGCGGGAGTGTAACCAATGAACAGAGCAGATTTATTGTTACTGTAGTTAATTTAGTTACTTCTAACATTGATACAAATAATGATTTTTTTAAAACAGAAGAAAAATGGCCAAGGACTAATATGGAGGAGAAAGGAGAGAATTCCTGATAGGTTACCCTTTGAGCAACATTTAATGATAAGAAGGTCTCCATCTGGTAGAGATAGCTTATTTTAAAAAGACACATATGCTATAGTAGTTAATTTACACTTGTTCCCTGCTTTGCAAAACATCTGGTTTAATGAAGAAATTCAATGTCAAACAATTGTTGTAACCTGTCCCTTCAGAATCCCCTAACTGCTTTCATAAGCTACTCTTAACCTGCTTGCCATTTGACTCTCACTCCAAATTTCTTGTTTAGTGTTTCTCTGCCCAAGTAGCTTCTCTTTCAATAAATTTGCAGCTTTAATAATATTGGTGACTGTTTCTGATAGTTATATATTTTATATATTACTTTTAAAATTATGAATACATTGAATTAGTATATTAATATTATGTTTTATGAGTTAAAGAAAATTATGAGAAAACATTTGGATGAGTGGAAAGAATGATGCATACGTAAACAGACATGTAATAAAGCAATAAAGTCAAAGGCTCATAGCAGTTGAAGCAATGTGTATATATTTCTTCACTGTAAAATTCTTTCATTTTTTTCTATATCTTCATATTTTCTCTGAATGAAATGTTAAGATGTACAATTTGAAATAAATTAAACTTTTTAAGTGGCAAGTCCACCACAAATTTGTAAGAAAATCCTTTGTGATTTTCAATTAAATGAACAGTGAATTTCACATGAGTGGTTAAATTATTAAAAATGAGAATTCTACATAATAAAACTGATAGAAGGAAATCAGCTTTCTCTTTTGAATATATAACATTTTGTAATATTCCCTATTACCTTAAAGGCCAGGAATAATTTTTAAAACCTGCAATTTTAAAGGCCAAAAAGTATATTCTGTTATAAACAAGTACAGTATATAATGCCACAAAAATGCTGTAAAGTACATTTTTTGAAAAACACATAGTCACCTGCTCAATTTCTGATTTAAATGTGTTCAACACTTATGCACAATGCAATTAGACAATAAGTATATTGCAAATAGGTGTATTAGAAAATTGAGAAAATAGTGTTGATTCCTAAAGTGTGTTATAAAAATAAGTAGATTTAAATCTTAGAGATATATTTCCATAGAAATCTTCAAAAATTCTACATGCATTATTTTATAATAAATATAGGGCAATGTGTTAAATGTTGGTAAAGTAGCCATTGAATAAAGAAACACAAATAACACGTATAATAGGAATATTGAATTTGGAATATATCTATTTCATGAAATCATCAGTATACACATTTTAATTGTTTATATGTACATGATATGTGGCCTGTAGTAATGATTGATAGGTTTCAGATTTCCACATATTCTAACTTTTTTATCTTTAATATTATTGATTTACAGAAAACAACATATTACTTTGGTTTAGAATAAAATTTAATTTCATTCTCCTGTTAAGACCCAACATTCATAAATACATAAAACCAATAAAGCAGTACTTTATCCTTGTGATAGGTATTTATTGCATCTATCATCTGCTATCTATCTATCTATCTATCTATCTATCTATCTATCTATCTATCTACCTATCTATCCCTCCATCCATCCATCACATATAGGAGTGTGTGCACACAGGTATGTGCTTATAGAGTTATAGTAATGGATAGATATTTTTCTGGCTGAAAATGAATACTAATGAATATTATAAGCTTAATAGGCAAAACATTTGATAATATGCTTAAGATCTGGAATTCAAAATCAAATAAGGGGGCACGTCTCACTCTGTAGCAAGCCACACCCTTTTCTGGGGTGCATACTTTTTTTTCTTTTCCCTCATTTCTCAATAAATTCTTGATTCCCTTGCTTACCTTTAAAAAATCAAATATGTATAAGATATTGAAAATCTTGGAAGAAGTAGAAGTGACTTCAAAGAGAGACAATGTTTAAAGAGATAAATTTTCATAGGGCAACTCCCCATCCCTCCATGTATGCAAGAGGCAGGTACACCAAATCCAATGACCCCCAGATGTTACCCCAAATAAAGTGAAAGGAAAGGGAGAAAAATGAAAATAATACTGAGTTGTTTTTTGTTTTTGTTTGTTTCCATGGGTATTTATCAGCATTTCTTAGTAGACATTTTCAGTATATTAAGATGCTATCTCCATCTTTACCCTCAAGTTAATTCTGTAAGTTCACTGGTTCTTTATGACCTTGCCCCAGATATCATTTTCTTATAAATACCAAAAATCATAGAAACACATAATAACCACACATTCCTCTTATATAAGGAAAGACTAATTAGGATCATTGGGTTTATGAATATACTCATGCAAATAAAACCAAAGCTACATGACTGTGCATGACCATGAACCATGAACAAAGGAAATGAAGAGGTACTTAAATATATACCAGTTCAATAAACTCTGAGAATAATGAAAAGATTATATATCTATACAAATGTATATGAATATGGATATATGTATAGGAATATATACATATATATGAAGGCTGAACGAGGGACAGTGGAAACAGAATAATTGAATAACAATAATTATTTCAGACATGAATCATGTTAGAACTAAATCAAAAGGAAGAGAGGAAATTGGTGTCTAGAAAACTTACAAACTATTGGCATTAAAACGTAAATATTTGCTATGTTTTTCCTATGAACAATCCTATTATTAAGACCATGTATTAGTATTGTATATTTGTTATAGTTCATGAGAGAATGATTTCGTATTTGTACTTTTAACAGTACAAATCATCCAACACGGGGTTCACTATGTTATATGGTCCCAAGCTTTGTACAATCCATCCAAAAAATATATCAAATGTAAGCTATGGAGTAAAATTACCTGTGATATTATGGCAATGCTCTTTCAAAATTTGTAACAAATGTTCCACCTCAGAGCAATTTTTTGTGGTGGATGATGTATGGGAATCCTGTATGGTATGCATGATTGTTTTGTAAACTCACAAATTCTGTAATAAAAAAAAAATCAAAAGAGAAATGACAAACTAAAAAATAAATTGCAACTCATATACTAAAAGACTAATTTTCCTAATATATAAAGAACCCTACAAATTAATAAGAAAAATACCAACAATCAATAAAAATTGGGAAAAGATCTGTAGACAGTTTTCAGAACATGAAATAAAGATAGCTATTATATATGAAAAAAATGCTTAATTTCACAGGTAAAAAATAGTGTAATGTAAAACCATTTTAATACTACTTTTCACATACCATGTTGGCAAAATATAAAACAAAATGATAATATGTTTTTTAAAAATTCCAGTGTAATGGACATCGGAAGTTTTCTGTGGAGAAAATATAATAAGAAAGTTATAAATGCCTTTACGCTCTGGCCTATTATTGATCTTCTTTAGCATGTTAGCCTATAGATACATTCCCACATGTGGGAAATTATATAATTACATGAGTTTACATTGCAGCACCATTTGTAATAGGAAATGTCAGAAACAAACCAAATGTCCACCAGTAGGGATTGTTTATATTATTGTAAACTCTTTAATAGCATTCATGTATTTGTGAAAAATGATGAGAAATCTCTCTAGGACTTGCTGTGGAATGTTCTCCATAGAATGTTTACTAAAATGTATAGAATAATCACCAAGATATATTGTTAACTGAATAGAGTAAGAAAAAAGTTACCTTTTGGAAAATACAAGAAAATAAATACCTGACTGATTTTGGAGAGCAAATATCTTGAAGAAAAAGCAAAACAGAGAAAAGGAGAGAAGAATATTACAAAATAAAATATATAGCTAAGGAGGAAGGGAATCTTCTATTTGAAAAAAAACAATTTTAAAAATCTTACACAATTATTCATGTATTTCAGAGAAGATCTTACCCAAGAAAATATGAATCTGAATAGAGATCCAAAATGTCAGAAGTATGAATAAGTAGAAAATTTACCCTTCCCTAGTATACTACATGAATTAAACCACTATGAGAGCTCCATATTTAAAGAAAAGAAGGAAAGCAATTAGCTTGGTAGTAGAACATAAGGCATATAATATAAAAATTACAAATTAGAAAAGGAGGATAGAGAGATGTGGGAGAATGATTATTTTTAAAAAAAATAGACTTTGATTGAAGAAGATATCCTAAAGAAATTAGGTATCTCAAAATAAAATAACATTCATTTAAAATTTCCACAAAATATTAGTGATATAAAATATACAATATAATAAAATGACCTCATTTTATTATCACCAAAATGTACATTACCAAAAACTGAAGTAGTAAATATAGTAATCTATGATAGAGCTTAAAGGAGAAATATTATGGGATCATATCCATAGATGGAGAATATATTTCAGTTACAATTAAATATGGATCCATGATTGGAAATTTTAGCAGCTACCAAACTGCAAAATTTTCACTATGAGAAAATGTAGCATTCAAAAAGAATTTCTCCTAATTTAAACATCGTTGATCTTAACATATACATGATAGAAGCAA
Source organism: Cabassous unicinctus (assembly GCA_029593785.1). Classification (NCBI taxonomy): domain Eukaryota; kingdom Metazoa; phylum Chordata; class Mammalia; order Cingulata; family Chlamyphoridae; genus Cabassous; species Cabassous unicinctus. Next base: position 1,010 of record JAQZBX010098147.1, on the reverse strand, counting down.
CATATGATAGGAAGTGAGACAAACAAGGCAACACTAATGAACTTTATTAAGCAATATAGTTAGGTAAGAAAAAGAAAATAAAATGTATGAGAGTTTGAAAAGAAACAAAGGAACAGGAATAGCAGCAGATACAATTTTAAATGTTGAAGATAAAAATTACATGCATATAATGATGAAAATACTATTGGAATAGGGCTTGATAATGCAATTTTATGCAAAATTCAATAAAAATTTCAATCATACATAAGCTTGTAAACAAAAAACCTAAATATTGAAGAAACAATTGAAAATGGCATGAAATTATACGTGAATATATGCATGTGTATGTCTGTAGCTTACCTCATGCTACCACATAAATTAAAAAAACATAATAAAAAATATGAATGGAGAAAATCAGAATCCATAAAATTCAATATCAAAATTTAGAAATCAAAAGGATGAATATACAGAACAGTGCTAGATTTTCATGAACTCCTAGATATTGGAAAACAATATACATATTCAAATATCTGGAGGAGGCTACCATGGATAATAATTCTACATAAAATTGAAATTGAAATATAAATCAAGATATTGCAAAAATGTCATATTAATGAAAATGAAAGTCAAGAAATGTAACTTCCAAACTTCATATGAGTGATACTTGAATATAAAATTGTCAGTGATTTCTTTTCCTAGGGGACATCTGTGAAGATGAAACAGGTAGATTAAATCATTTTTAAAAGATGCATGATGGAGTCATCAATTTTCCAAATATTAAATATATATGAATATTAGGCATAGGAGGAATAGGATCACTTATCTGACTTTTACTGGATTTATTACTTGTGGACATGAGATCATGATATCCATGTATTACTTCCATATCAAATGAGTAATAAATACTGAGCCTGACATGTCATTTTACCAGTTGGAGAATGGGGTTAAAATAAATTGGCATTAGTTGCCTGATACAGAAATATTTCTAAGTACAGATTCAAATATAAAAAAGCAAACATTTCTGATATGAT
>JAQZBX010098146.1:0-10450 GCA_029593785.1 Cabassous unicinctus | reverse complement strand
TCCCCTTCCTGGTTATAGTCAGCACCACAACCTGTGGTCAGTACATGGGTCCACCTGCTGGTTCTAGTCAGCACCACAACCCATAGTCAGTACCTGGTCCATTTGCTGGCTCTAGTCAGCACCACAAACTGTGGTCTGTACATGGGCCCACCTGCTGGTTCTAGTCAGCACCACAAACTGTGGTCCACATACTGGTTCTATTCAGCACCACACCTGCTCACTCTATCAGCATCATAACCTGTGGTCCGTACATGGTCCATCTACTAGTTCTTGTCAGTACCACATCCTTTGGTCAGTACACAGGTCCAACACTGTCTGTATCAGCACCACAACCTGTGTTCTCTACACTGTCCACCTGCTGCTTCTAGACAGCACTGCAACCTGTGGTCAGTACAAGGGTCTAATTGCTGGCTGAAGTCAGCACAACAACCTGTGGTCTACATGGGTCCAATTACTGGTTCTAGCCAGCACCACAGCCTGTGGTCAACACACAGTCCACCTACTGGTTTAGTCAGCACCACTACAAGTGTCTAGTACACGGGTCCAATTGCTGGCCCTAGTCAGCATGACAACTTACCTGCTGGTTCTAGTCAGCACCACAACCTACTGATTCCAGTCAACACCACAACATGTAGTCAGTACAGAGGTCCACCTGGTGGCTTAAGTCAGCACCACAACCTGTGCTCTGTACATGGTACACCTAGTGGTTCTAGTCAGGACCACAACCTCTGCTCTGAACATCGGTCCACCTGCCAGTTGTGGTGAGCACCAAAACCTGTACTCTGTACATGATACAACTGCTGGTTCTAGTCAGCACCACAAACTGTGGTCTGTAAATGGGTCCAATTGCTGGTCCTAGACAGCACTACAGCCTGTGATCAATACACGGTCCACCCACTGGTTCTACTCAGCACTACAACCAGTAGTCAGTACATGGTTCCACCAGCTGTCTCTTGTCTGGACCACAACCAGTGGTCTGTACATGGGTCCACCTGCTATTTCACATCAGCACCACAATCCCTGGTCAGTACAGGGTCCACCTATTGGTTCTAGTGAGCACCACAACCTCTGGTCAGTACAGGGTCCACCTATTGGTTCTAGGAAGCACCACAACCTGTGGTCTGTACACAGATTGATTTGATGGCTCTACTCAGCACTACAAATTGTGGTCTGTACATGGGTCCACCTGCTGGTTCTAGTCAGCACCACAACATGTGGTCAGTACATGGGTCCACCTGCTGGTTCTGTCAGCACCACAACTTGTGGTCTGTACATGGTCCACCTGCTGGCTCTAGTCAGCACCACAACCTCTGCTATGTACATGGATCTAGCTGCTAGCTCTAGTCAGCACCATAACTTGTGTTCTGTACAGGGGTCCACCTGCTGGCAATTGAAGGACCACAACCTGTGGTCTACTAGGGTCCACCTACAGGTTCTAGTCAGCACCACAATCTCTGCTCTGTACATGGGTCCATCTGCTGGTTCTAGTGAGCACCACAACCTGTGCTCTGTACATGTTACAAATGCTGGCTCTAGTCAGCACCACAACTTGTAATCTGTACACCATCCACCTACTGGTTCTATTCAATGCCACAACCTGTGGTCAGTACACAGGTCCACCTACTGGTTCTAGTAGTATCACAACCTGTGGTCTGCTCATGGTCCACCTGCTGGTTCTAGTCAGTACCACAACCTGTCATCACTACACGGTCCACCTGATGACTTTAGGCAGAACCACAACTTGTGGTACACAAGTGTACACAATTTCTGGTGTGCACATTAGTAGGTCTGCTGTCTCTAGTCTGCACCACAGTGGTCTGTCCATGGGTACACCTGCTGTTCCACCTCAACACCACAACCTGTGGTCAGTACAACATCCACCAACTGGTTCTACTCAGCACCACAATCTGGTCAGTACACAGTTCCACCTTCTTGTTCTAGGCAGCACTGCAACTTATGGTCTGGGCACAGGCCACCTGCTAGTTCTAGTCAGAACCAGAAACTGTGGCCAGTACCTGGGTCTGCCTGCTGGCTCTAATCTGCATCACAACATCTCTGAACACAGGTCCACCTACTGGTTCTAGTCAGCACCACAACCCGTGTTCTGTGTTGGCTCTAGTCAGCACCACAACCAGTGGTTGGACACGGGTCCACCTGCTGTTTCACATTAGCACCACAAGCTCTGAGCAGTACTCAGTCCACCTACTGGTTCTAGGCAGCACCAAAACCTGGGGCCAATACACAGGTACACCAGCTGGTTCTAGTCAGCACCACAAACTCTGGTCTCTACATGTTCCACCTGCTGGTTCTAGTCAGCACGAAAAATGTGGTCAGTACACTGCCACCTGATGGCTTAGTCAGCACCACAACCTGTGGTCTGTACAATGGTCCACCTGCTGGTTGTAGTCAGCACCACAATGTGTGGTCTGTAAATGGATCCACTTGCTGGTGCTAGTGAGCACCACAACTTGTGGTCTGTACACAGTACACCTGCAGCCTCAAGTCAACACCACAACCTATGCTCTGTACATGGGTCCATCTACACGTTTAAGTAAGCACCACAATCTGTGCTCTGAACATGGTCCACCTGCTGCCTCTATTAGCACCACATCCTGTGTTCTATACATGGTCCACCTACTGGCTCTAGTCAGCAGCACAAACTGTGGTATGTACATGGGCCCACCTGCTGGTTCTAGTCAGAACCACAACCTGTTGTCTGTACATGGGTACACCTCCTGGTTGTGTAGTCAGCACCATATCTGTGCTCTGTAAAGTTATACAAAGCCAGCTCTGATCAGCACCACAATCGGTGGTCTGTACACTAGTCCACCTGCTGGATCTAGCCAGCACCACAGCCTGTGGACAGTACATGGTCCAGTTACTGGTTCTTGTGAGCCCAACAAACTCTGCTCTGTACATGGGTCCCCCTGATGCCTCTAGTCAGCACCACAACCTGTGGTCTGTACACAGTCAACCAGTTGACTCAGGTCAGTATCACAACCTGTGGACTGTAAACAGGTCCACTTACAGTTTCTAGTCAGCACCACAACCTGTGGTCTGTACACGTGTCCACCTGCTGGCCCTACACTGGACCACAACCTGCAGTGTATACACATTCCATCTGCTTGCTCCAGGCAACACCATAACCTGTGGTCTGTATATGGGTCTACTGGCTGGCTCTATTCAGCACCACAAATGGTGGTCAGTACATGGTCCACCTATTGATTCTTGTCAGCACCACCACCTGTGCTCTATACCTGGGTGCACCTGCTGGCAACAGTCAGCACCACAACCTGTTCTTTGTATATGGGTCCACCTGCAGGTTGTAGCGAGTACCACAACCTGTGCTCTGTACATTGTACACCTGCTGGTTTTATTCAGCCACACAACCAGTGGTCCGTGCAAGGGTCCAACTGCTGATTCTAGTCAGGACCACAGCCTGTTGTAAATACATGGTCCAACAACTGGTTCTAGTGAGCACCACAACCTCTGCTCAGTAGACGGATCTACCTGCTGGCTCTAGTCAGCATCACAAACTATGGTCAATACACGGTCCCCCTACAGATTCTAGTCAGCACCACAACCTGTGATCAGTACACAGGTCCACGTGCTGGATCTACTTAGCACAACAAACTGTGGTCTGTACACAGTCCACCTGCTTGTTCTAGCCAGGACCACAGCCTGTGGTCAGCTCACAGTCCACCTGCAGTCTCTACTCAGCACCACAACTTGTGGGCAGTACACAGGTCCACCTGCTGGCTCTGACAGCAACACAACCTCTGCTCTGTACATGGGTCCACTTGCTCACTCATGTAATCACCACAACCTGGACTCTGTATATGGATCCACAAGCTGGTTCTAGTCAGCACTACAACCTGTAGTCAACACGGGTCCACCTGCGGGATCTATCAGCACCACAACCTGTACTCTGTACAAGGGTCCACCTGCTGGCTCTCTCAGCACCAGAAACTGTGGTCTGTTCACAGGTCCACCAGCTGGTTCTAGCCAGCACCACAGCCTGTGATTAGTACACATGTCTGCTTGTTGGCTCTAGTCAGCACCACAACATCTGCTCTGTACACTAGTCCATCTACTGATTCTAGTCAGCACCACAACGTCTGCTATGTACATGGGTCTACCTGCTAGCTATAGTCAGCACCATAACTTGTGCTCTGTCCATGGGTCCATCTGCAGGCTCTATTCAGCACCACAACTTGTGCTATATACATGGGTCCACCTCCTGGTTCCAGTCAGCACCCCAACCTGTAGTCAGTACATGGATACTGTCTCTAGTATCCTTCTGTCTCTAGTCAGCACCACAGCCTGTGCTCTGTACATGGTCCACCTGCTGTCTCTAGTCTGCACCACAACCAGTGCTCTCTACATGGGTCCATCTGCTCTTTCTCATCAACACCACAACCTGCGATCAGTAAGTACACCATCCACCTACTGGTTCTAGTCTGCACCACAGCCTGTGATCTGTCCACAGTCCACCTGCTGGTGCTAGTCAGAACTACAATCTGTGGTCACTACATGGTCCACCTGATGGCTCTAGTCAGCACCACAACATCTTCCCTGTACATGGGTCCACCTACTGGTTCTAGTCAGCACCATAATGTCTGCTCTGTACATGGGTCCACCCGCTGGCTCTAGCCAGCACCACAACCTGTTGTCTATACATGGGTCCAACTGCTGGCTGTAGGCAGCACTACAGCCTGTGGTCTGTACACAGATCTAATTCCTGGCTCTAGTCAGCACAACAACCTGTGGTCAGTACATGGGTCCAACTGCTGCTTCTAGTCAGCACCAAAGCCATTGTCATTATACAATACACCTACTGGTTCTAGTCAAACCACAACCTGTGGTAGGTACACAGATACACCTGCTGGCTCTAGTCAGCACCACAGCCTGTGGTCTGTACATAGCCCACCTGCTCTCTCTAGTCAGCACCACACCAGTGGTCTGTATATGGGTCCACCTGCTATTACATATCAACAACACACCTTGTGGTCAGTTCACCATCAACCTACTAGTTCCAGTCAGCACCACAACCTGTGGTCTGTACATGGTTCACCTGCTGGCTATAGTCAGCACCAAAACTTCTGGTTAACACAGGTCCTCCTGCTGGCTCTAGTCAACACCACAACCTGTGGTCTGTACATGGTCTACCTGCTGCCTCTAGTCAGCAGCACAGCCTGTGGTCAGTACACAGGTCCACCTGCTGGTTTTGTCAGCATAACAACCTGTGGTCAGTACATGGGTCCACCTGCTGGTTTAGTCAGCACCAGACTTGTGGTCTGTACCTGGTACACCTGCTGGCTCTAGTCAGCACCACAACCTGTGGTCTTTCATGGTTCACCTCCTGGCTCTAGTCAGCACAAAAACCTGTGTTCAGTTAATGGGTCCACCCACTGGATCTTGTCAGCACCATCAACTGTGGTCAGTATAGCGTCCACCTGCTTTTTCTAGTCAGCACCAAAACTTGTGGTCTATACACGGTCCACCTCCTGGCTCTACTCAGAATAACAACCTGTGTTCTGTACAGGGGTCCACCTGCTGGCTCTAGTCAGCACCACAACCTGTGGTGTTTACATGGGTCCACCTGCTGGTTCTATTCAGCACCACAACCTGTGGTCAGTACACATTACACCTACTGGTACTAGTCAGCACCACAACCTGTGGTCAATACCTGGTCCACCTGCTGGTTCTAGTAGGCACCACAACCTGTGGTCAGAACATGGTCCAACTACTGATTCCATGCAGTACCACAACCTGTGGTTAGTACATGCTCCCCCTGCTGGCTCTAAAAAGTACCACAACCTGTGCTGTGTACATGGTCCACCTGCTGGTTCTAGTCAGCACCACAACCTGTGCCCTGTACACAGGTCCACCTGCTGACTCTAATCAGCACCACATACTCTTCTCTGTATACAGATCCACCTACTGGTTCTATTCAGCAGCATACTCTCCTGTGTAAATGGGTCCACCTGCTGGCTCTAGTCACCACCACAACCGCTGGTCTATATATGGGTCCACCTGCTGGCTCTAGTCAACACCACAACCTGTGGCCTGTACACAGGTCCATCTGCTGGTTCTAGTCAGCACAACCTGTGGTCTACACATTTCCACCTATTTGTTCTTGTCAGCACTACAACCTGTGGCCTGTACACAGGTCCAACTGCTGGTTCGAGTCATCACCACAGCCTGTGGTCAAAAAAGGTGCACCTACTGAGTCTAGTCAGCACCACAATCTGTGATCAGTACAAGGGTTCACCTGCTGGCTCCAGTCAGCACCAAAACCTGTGGTCAGTACTCAGAACACCTACTGGTGCTAGTCAAAACCACAACTTGTGGTCTGTACATGGTCCACCTAATGGCTTAATCAGCACCACAACCTGTGGTATATATATGGTTCCACCTGCTGGCTCTATTCAGCACCAAAACTTCTGCTCTGTACATGGGTCCACCTACTGGTTCTAGTCTCCATCACAACCTGTGGACTGTACATGGTCCACCTGCTGTCTTTAGTCAGACTCAACCTGTCGACAGTGCATGGAACCGCCTGCTGGCTCTAGTCAACACCACAACCTTGGTCATTGACAGGGTGTACCAGCTGGTTCTCACAGCACCACAACCTGTGCTCTGTATACAAGTCCACCTGCTGGCTCTAGTAAGCACCACAACCTGTAGTCAGTACATGGGTACACCAGCTGGTTCTAGTCAACACCACATCCTGTGGTGTATACACAGTCCACCTGCTGACTCTAGTCTATGTCTTTATTCTGCACCACAACTTGTGGTCAGTACATGGGTCTGACTGCTGGCTCTAATCAGCACAATATCTTCTCTGTACATGCATCCACCTACGGTTCTAGTCAGCACCACAATGTCTACTCTAAACATGGGTCTACCTGCTGGTACTAGTGAGCACCACAACCTGTGCTCTGTACATGTTACACATGCTGGCTCTACTCAGCACCACAGCTTGTGGTCTGTATACCATCCACCTACAGGTTCTAATCAGCACCACAACCTGTTATCAGTACACAGGTCCACCTACTGGTTCTAGTCAGCACCACAACCTGTGGCCTGTTCATGGTCTACCTGCTGGTTCTAGTCAGGACCACTACCTATGGTCACTACATGGTCCACCTGATGACCTTAAGCAGCAACGCCACTTGTGGTCAGTACATGGGTCTGCCTGCTGGCTCTAGTCAGCACCACAACCTGTGGTCTTCTAGGGTCCACCTACTGGTTCTAGTCAGCACCACAAATTCTTCCCTGTACATAGGTCCACTGCTGGCTATTTCAGCACAAAAACCTGTGGTTTGTACACGGTCCACCTACTGGTTCTAGTCAGCACCACAACCTGTGGTCAGTACATGGTTTCAACTACTGGCTATAGCCAGCACCACAACTTGTGCTGTGTACATGGCCCATGGGCTGTCTCTAGTCAGCACCACAATCAGTGGTCTGACCACAGGTACACCTGCTGTTCCATCTCAACACCACAACCTGTGGTCAGTACACAGTTCCACCTACTCATTCTAGGCAGCACCACAAACTGTGGTCTGTGCACAGCCCACCTGCTGGTTCTATTCAGAACCACAACCTGTGGTCAGTACATGGGTCTACCTGCTGGCTCTAATCTGTACCACAACATCTCTGTACATGTGTCCACCTATTGTTTCTAGACAGCACCACAACCTTTGCTCTATACATGGGTCCACCTCCTGTTCCTAGTCAGCACCACAAGCTCTAATCAGTACTCAGTCCACGTACTGGTTCTAGTCAGCACCACAACCTGTGGTTTCTACACAGTCCACCTGCTGGTTCTAGGCAGCACAAATACCTGTGGTCAGTACACAGTCCACCTGATGGCTTAGTCAGCACCACAACCTGTGGACTGTACAAGGGTCCACCTGCTGGCTCCAGTCAGCACCACAACCTGTGCTGTGTACATGATCCACATGCTGTTGCTAGTCAGCACCAAAACGTGTGGACGGTACTCTGTCCACCTGCTGGCTCTAGTCAGCACCACAACCAGTGGTTGCACATGACTCCAACTGCTGTTTCACATCAGCACCACAACCTTTGATCAGTACTCAGTCCACCCACTGGATCTATTCAACACCACAAACTGTCATCAATACACAGGTCAACCTGCTGGTTCTAGTCATCACCACAACCTAGGGTGTGTACACAGTCCACCTACGATTCCAGTTAGCACCACAACCTGTGGTCCATACATTTTTCCACCTGCTGACTCTAGACAGCACCACAACCTTTGCTGTGTACACGGTCCACCTGCTGGTTCTAGTCAGCCCCACAGCCTGTGGTCAGTACAAGACCCACCTACTGGTTCTAGTCAGTGCCAAATGCTGTGGTCAGTACATGGGTCAACCTGCTGGCTCAATCAGCACCACAACCTGTGGTCTGTACATGAGTCTGCCTGCTGGCTCTAGTCAGCACAACAACTTCTGCTCTGTACATGGGTCCACCTGCTGGCTCCAGTCAGCATCACAATCTGTGGTCTCTACATGGGTCTACTTCCTGGCTCTATTCAGCACAACAACCTGTGGTCTCTACACAGGTCCACCTGTTGGTTCTAGGCAGCACCACAACCTGTGGTCTACACAGGTCCACCTACTGGTTCTGGTCAGCACCACAACTGCTCTGTACATGGGTCCAACAACTGCTTCTAGGGAGCACCACAACTTTTGCTCTGTACATGGTACATGTGCTGGCTCTGTCAGCACCACAACCTGCGCTCAGTACACGGGTCCACCTGTTGGCTCTAGTCTGTTCAACAACCTGTAGTCAGTACAGGGCCCACCTGATGGCTCTAGTCAGCACCACAACCTGTGCTGTGTATCTGGTCCACCTGCTGTTTCAAGTCAGCACCAAAACCTGTGAGCAGTACTCAGTCCACCTACTGGTTCTACTGAGCACCACACCTGTCATCAATACATAGATCCACATGCATGTTATAGTCAGGACCACAACCAGTGGTCTGTACACGGTCCACCTACTGGTTCTAGTCAGAACCACAACCTGTGGTCAGTATATGGTCCCACCTACTGGTTCTAAATAACCTAACAACTTTTGCTGTGTACATGGTCCATCTGCTGGTTCTAGTCAGCTCCACAACCTGTAATTGTTACACAAACCACCTACCGGTTCTAGTCAGCATCACATCCTGTGGTCAGTACATGGGGCAAACTTTTGGCTCAATCAGCTCCACAACCTGTAGTTGGTACACAGATCACCTACTGGTTCTAGTCAGCACCACAACCTGTGGTCGGTACATGGGTACATGGGTACAAATGCTGGTTCTAGTCAGCACCACAGCCTGTTGTTAGTATACTGTCCACCTACAGGTTCTTGTCAGCACCCCAACCCATGGTCTGTACATGGATACTTGGATATGGTCACTAGTTTCCTGCTGTCTCTAGTCAGCACCACCAATGTGGTCTGTACACAGGTCCATCTGCTCTTTCTCATCAACACCACAACCTGTGTTCAGTACACCATCCACCTACTGGTTCTAGTCAGCACCACAAGCTGTGGTCAGTACACAGGTCCACCTACTGGTTCTAGTCAGCACCAAAACCTGTGGTCTGTCCACGGTCCACTGGTTTGTGCTAGTCAGGAACACAAACTGTGGTCACCACATGGTCCACTTGCTGGTTCTAATCAGCACCTCAACATTTTCTCTGTACACAGGTCCACCTACTGGTTCTAGTCAGCACCATAATGTCTGCTCTGTATATGGGTCCACCTGCTGGCCCTAGCCAGCACCACAACCTGTGGTCTGTATACAGGTCCACCTGCTGGCTCTAATTAGCACAACAAACTGTGATCTGTACACAGTCCACCTACTGGTTCTAATCAGCAACACAACCTGTGCTTTGTACATGGGTCCACCTGCTCATTCTTGTCATATTCACATCCTGGATTCAGTACACAGATCCACCTGCTGGGTCTATCAGCACCACCACCTGTGGTCAGTACACGTGTCCACCTGCTGGTTCGAGTCAGCAGCACAAATTATGGTCTGTATAGGGGCACACCTGTTGATTCTAGTCAGCATCAAAACCTGTGGTCAGTACAAGGTCCCCTGACTTATTCTAGTCAACACCACATCCTGTAGTCAGTACACGGGTCCACTTGCTGGTTCTCTCATCACCACAACCGGTGGTCTGTACACAGTCCACTTTCTGAGTCTAGTCAGCAGCACAAACGGTGGTCTGTACGTGGGCCCACCTGCTAGCTATAGTCAGCACCACAACTTCTCATCTACATATGTCCACTTACTGGTTCTAGTCAACCCAACAAACTCTGCTCTGTACATAGTACCACATGCTGGTTCTTGTGAGCACCACAACCTGTGCCCTGTACATTGTCTACCTGTTGCTTCTAGTCTCCACCTAAACCTGTGTTCTGTACA
>JAQZBX010098145.1:0-11602 GCA_029593785.1 Cabassous unicinctus | reverse complement strand
AATAGTATGCTAAATGCTACTCAAAGGAATCATTCTCAGTCTTGAGCTTTTGAGGTCCTAGGTATTTATATCAAAGGAGGATGCAAAATTTCACAAAGCAAAAATAATTTTAGTTCAACAACATGTGGTATATTACATATCATTTATTGATGGCAAGAGAGATATTACTCAAATTAACCAAGAGAAGATTTTACAACTCATGAAGTAAAAATATTTTATCTGAACCATGGGAATTCCTACAGTCAGTTCATTTCTGAGTTCTTCACATATCATGAATTTTCATTCATCGCTAACTAACACCCTGCTTATATCTTGATACATTTCACATTCATCCATTGGTTTCTGAGCAGTGACTCAAGTAACCTATGAGAAAGAGGTATAGTTGGCATTTAGTAAAAAATGAGATTTATAACTGCATTATGAGTTCATAAACACCACCTGCCATCATGAGGTATCACTGCTTCTCCCTCATCTTTTCTAAAGTTATGTATCAGATGCCTGTTACCATATTTTCTGAAATTTCAGAATACCTTAAGTTTTTTAGAGGGGGGAAGGACATTGTATCAATGCCCATTTTATGGTTCTTAAACATATATATATTTTTTCATTTTAAGATATGTCACAAATTTATATTCAAGTGTATGTATCTCTTTGTGGCATATTTTGGCCACAAGTATGAGTTATCAGAAAATGGGTGCGTGTTGCCAGAGTCCTAGTTATAACATTGCCTTATAGGAAAGTAGAATTCACCTGGGCACTCTGTTTTATGAGGCCATTTCAGGGACTAACTCCTTTGTTGATCCTTTGATTGACTGACTAATTGATTAAGCAGCTGGCCTATGTGCTATAACAGTAAATAAATATTTCCAAGCATATGCTATTTTCATAAGAAATATTATTTTCATAAATTGAAAGTTTAAAATCCCTCCAAGATCCATTCAACAATTCATATATCATTGACTTTCCATCACTGCTCATCCATAGATGCTGTATGTAATTTTAAAAGAAATTATTAAAGCAGTTGTAATCTTACAGAAATATGATGCAGAAAGTACAGAGTTCCCATATAACCGCTATTTCACACACACACAGTTTTTCCTATTTTTAAAATTTTGCATTAGTGTGCTACTTTTGTGACAATTGATGACACAATATTATTTTAATTATCCTATTAACTTTAGCTCACTGTTTAGAGTTCATTCTTTGTGTTGCACAGTTCTATGGGTTTCTCTGTGTGTTAATTTATACACGACCTAAAATTTCCTTTTCCCCCTTTCAAATATACAATTTGGTGGTGTTAATTACATATGCAAAGTTGTGCCTCCATCACTATCATCCATTGTAAAAATTTTCCATCACCCCAACAGATATTCCATATTAATTAAATATTATTTCCCCATTCCCCTCCCTGATGCATCCCCTGGCAAACTGTATTCTAGCTTCTGACTTTATGAATATGAATATTCTGCTTATTTCTTCTAAGTGAGATCATATAGTATTTGTCCTTTTGCCTCTGGTTTATTTCAGTCAATGTGATGTCTTTAAGGTTCATCCATTTTTAGCATGTATTATAAATTCATTCCTTTTATGGCCAATAACATTTATATACACACACACACCGCATTTTGTTTTTACATTTTTCTGTTGATGGATATTTGGGTTGCTTCCACCTTTTGGAAATTGTAAATAATGCCCTTATGAACCTCAGCGTGCAAATATATGTTCAAGTCCCTGCCTTCAAGTCTTTGGGATATACGTCTAGAAGTGGATTGTCAGATCATATAGTAATTCTATACTTAACTTTATGAGGAACTGCCAAACTCTTTACCACAGTGGCTGCACTATTTTAAATTCCCACCAACAAAATGCAAGAGTTGCTATGTCTCCACATCCCTTCCAAAACATGTTATTTCCATTTTTTTAATACTAGCTATGGTGGTTTCAATCTGTTTGTACCAAAAAAAAAAAAAAATCATGTTTTTTTTTCTTTTAATCCATTTCTGTAGGTGCGAATCCATTGTAAGTTGGACCTTTCGATGAGGCTACTTGAGTTAAGGTTTTACCTCAATCAGGATGGATCTTAATCCTATGACTGGAGTCATTTATAAGTGCTGTGAAATTCAGACAGTGAGAAAGAAAACTATGGAAGCAAGATGACAAAATTCAACAGAACCCAAAAGAGAAAGGAGAGACCAAGAAACACCATCAGGTGCCTTGCTATGTGACAAGCTAAGGACTCCAGGTTCCCTGGCTGCCAGCCCCAGAATGCTACAGTCTTCAAGGAGAAAGCATCACCTTGATGATGCCTAGATTAGGACTTTCTTTGGCTTCAAAACCATAGGCAAATAAATTTCCATTGTTTACCTTGACCACTTTCATGGTATTTGCTTGAGCAGCCCGGGAAACTAAAACACTAGCCATTCTAATGGGTGAGTAGGGTATCTTATTGTGGTCTTGATTTTTATTTTCCCATTGCATAATGACATTGAGCATTTTTCGTGGATCTTTTGGTCATTTGTATATCTTCTTTGGAAAATGTCTATTCATGTTTTTTTTTCCCATTTTTTAATTGGGTTTTTTGTTTTCTTGTTGTTAAGTAGTAGAAGTTCTTTTTATTTTCTGGATATTAGACCCTTATCAGATATTTGGTTTCCATATATTTTCTCCCATTTTGTAGGTTGCATTTTCACTTTCTTGATGAAGCCCTTTGATATGTAAAAGATTTTATTTTGATGGTGTCTCATTTATCTATTTTTTCTTTTGTTGTTTGTGGTTTTGGTATAAAGTCTAAGAAACTATTTCCTAACACAAGTTCTTGAAGAAGGTTCCTTATGTTTTCTTTTAGGAGTTTTATAGTTTTAGTTCTTATATTTAGGTCTTTGAACCATTTTTATTTAATTTCCATATATGGTATGAGGTAGGGGTCCAATTTCATTCTGTTGCATATGGCTATCCAGTTCTCCCAGCATTATTTCTTGAAGAGACTATTATTTCCCCACTGAGTGAACGTGGCATCCTTGTCAAAGATCAGTTAGCTAAAGGTATGAGGGCTTATTTCTGAGATCTCAATTTGACTCCATTGTTCTATACTATGCTGTTTAGATCTGGTATAAGTTTTAAAATTAGGAAGTATGAGTCCCCCAACTTCATTCTTCTTTTTCAAGATGATTTTGGCTAATTGGGGCCCCTTACCCTTTCCTATAAATTACATGATTGGCTTCCATTTCTGCAAAGAAAGCTGTTGGAATTTTAATTGAGATTGCCTTGACTCTGTAATTCACTTTAAGGAGAATTGACATCTTAACAATATTTATTTTTAGACCTCCAATCCATGAACATGACATGCCCTCCAATTTATTTAGGTCTTCTTTTAGCAATGTTTTGTAGTTTTGCACATACAAGACCTTTACAACCTTGGTTAAATTTATTCCAAGGTATTCGAAAATTTTAGTCGTTATTGTAAATGGAATTTTTTTCTTGAATTCCTCTTCTGTACATTACTAAAATTATTGACACTACTGATTTTTGGCTGTTGATTTTCTCCCTAACACTTTGCTGAATTTGTTTATTAGCTCTAGTTTTGGAATTTTCAGGATTTTTTATATATAAGATCATCTCATCTGAAAATAGGGAAAGTTTTACCACTGCCTTTCCAATTTGGATGCCATTTATTTATTTTTCTTGCCTAATTACTCTGGCTAGAATTTCCAGTAACTGTTGAATAACAGTGGTGACAGTAGGCATTGTCTTATTCTTGATTGTAGAGGGAAGGATTTCAGTCTTTCACCATTGAGAATGATATTAGCTGTGGGTTTTTCATATATGTCCTTCATCATGTTGAGGAAGCTTCCTTCTATACCTAGTTTTCTAAGTGTTTTTATCAAGAAGGAGTGCTGGGTTTTGTCAAATGCTTTTTCTGCATCAATTGAGATGTTCATATGTTTTTTCCACATTTTTTTATCAATGTACTATATAACATTAATTAATTTTCTTATATTGATCAACCCCTGCATACTTGGGATAAACCCCATTTGATCATGGTCCATAATTATTTTAATATACTATTACATTCAGTTTACTAGTGTATTTTGGGGGACTTTTGCATCTATATTCATGAGGAATATAGGTCTGTAATTTGTGTGTGTGTATGTGTGTATCTTTCTCTGGCATTTGTATTAGCATGATGCTGCCCTCAGAGAATGAGTAGGAGGTGTTCCCTCCTCATAAATATTTTGGAAGATTTTGAGCAATATTAGTGTTAATTCTTGGAATACTTGGTAAAATTCACCAGTGAAGCTATCTAATCACAAGCTTTTCTTTGTGGGGAGGTTTTTGATTACTGATTCAAACTCCTTACTTGTTATTTGTCTGTTGAGGTCTTATTTTTCTTCTTAAGTCAATGTAGGTAGTTTGTTAGCATCTAGTAATTTGTCCATTTATTCTAATTTTCCCATAGTATCCTCTCATAATCCTTTTTATTTCAGTGGGATTGGTTTTAATACTCCCATTTTAATTCTTGATTTTAGTTTTTTGCATCTTTTCTTTTTTTCTTTGTCAGTCTACCTAAAGGTTTGTCATATTTATTGATCTTTTCAAAGAGCTAACTGATTTAGTTGATTCCCTTTATTTTTTCTCTTTTTAATGTAATTATGCTCTAATATTTATTTCCTTCCTTCTGCTTGTGTTGCATTTAATTTGCTCTTCTTTTTCTAGTTCCTCCGGATGTGAGGTTAGTGCTCTTTTTTGTGATCTTTCTTCTTTTTTAATGTAAGCATTTGAAGCTATACATTTCCCTTTCAGCCCTGGCTTTTACTATGTCCCAGAAGTTTTGAAATGTTGTGTTTTCATTTGTCTGATGATATTTCCCAATTCCCTTTGTAATTTCTTCTTTGAGCCATTATTGATTAATAATGTGTTGTTTTTCTTCTATATATTTGTGGATTTTTTTTTTTTTGGAAGTATGGGGGATTGAACCCATGACCTCAAACATGGAAGGCAGGCACTCAAAAGCTGAACTACATCCACTCCCCTATTTGTGGATTTTGCAGCCAACCCTCTGTTACTGATTTCTAGCTTCATTCCATTATCAGAGAAGATTGTAAAATTTCAGTCTTTTTAAATTGGTTAAGAATGGTTTTGTGATGTAATATGTGGTCTATCCTGGAGAATGAGCCATGTACACTCGAGAAGAATGTGTATTCTGTTGCTTTTGGGTGCAGTGTTCCACTTCATTTATATAATATTGTTCAAGCTCTCTGTTTCCTTATTGTTTCCTTTTGGCTGGCAATTTTTCTCTTTCAGTTTCAGTTTCCTTATTGTCTAGAGGTTTCATCCATTGATTAAAGTGGTGTATTGAAGTTTCCAAGTATTATTGTAGATGTGTCTATTTCTCCCTTCAGTTTTGTCAATTTTTGCCTCATGTACTTTGAAAGCACCATGATTTGGTGCAAAAATGCTTACAGTTTTTATTTCTTATTGGAAGATTGACCCTTTTATTAATATATAGTGTCCTTCTTTGTCTCTTGTAATAGTTTTTGACTTAAAGTCTATTATGTCCAATATTAATACAACTACCATAACCCTTTTTGGTTACTATTTGCATGGAATATATTTTTCCATTCTTTACTTTCAACCTATTTGTGTCTTTGAGTCTAAGATGTATCTCTTGTAAAGAACATATAGTCAGATTGTGCTTTTTTATGTTTTTTGCCATTCCGTATCTTTTGATTGGGAAGTTTAATACACTTACATTCAATTTAATTACTGATAAAGCAGGACTTACTTCAGCCATTTTGTCCTTTGTTTCTCATATGTCATATCTTTTTTCTCCCTCTTTTCCTTTATTGCAACCTTCTTTTGTGTGTAATTGATCTTTTGTGATAGAACTGATTGATCCCATTCTCATTTCTATTTCTGTATATATTTCAAATACTTTCCTTTTGGTTACCTTGGGGTTTGTATTAAACAACCTAAGTCTATAGCAGACTAGTTTAAAAAGATATCAACTTTATTTTAATAGCACACACAGTCTCTGTACCTATATCCTTCTGTTTCTTCTCTTTATGTTGTTTTTGTCGCACATTACCTCTTTTTTACTTTGTAGGTCCATAATATAGAAATATGATTATTTCTTATTCAATTATATTCTAAATCTTATAGAAAAGAGAGTAAAGTTACACACTGGCAATACCATACTATCAGGTTTTGCATTTATCCATATAATTACCTTTACTGGAGATATTCACTTCTTCATACTGCTTCAAACTACTATTTCCTGTCCTTTCCTTTCAACCTGAAGAACTCCCTTTAGCATTTCTTGTAGTTCTTTGAGGACTCTAGGTGTGAGAAAGTTAGTTTTTTTAAAATCCATGAATGCCTTAAACTTTCCTTCATTTTTGAAGGAGTTTCCCAGATAAAGAAATTTTGGCTGGCAATTTTTCTCTTTCAGTACCTTAAATATTTCATATCACTGTCTTCCTGACTCCACATTTTCAGATAATAAGTCAGATCTTAGTCATACATCCCTTGTATGTGATGAATAGTTTTCTCTTGTTGCTTTCAGAATTCTCTTTTTTTTTAATGTTTTTTTTTTTTTATTTTTTTATTTATAAAGAAGCTTTAGATTACATAAATGTTACATCAAAAATATAGGGGAGGAAGTTCACCTGAGCATAAATATACGGTATATAAAAGTGTTTGAATGTTCACAGGGCATTGTCACAGTGGGTGGAGAATCACTCAATAAATGAGAGAATACTGAATTCCCAACCTGGAGAGCTCTGCCACATTCTCTAAATGAGCAGCAACAGTCCCCCAAGTGCAGGGGCAGTGACTGGCCAGGGAGGATGATCCACTGATGGGCCCTTGATATTGATGACTAGCCTTATGAGTCTTTGGTCTTAAAATTGAAACTTAGCCTACTATGTGGAGTGCCGAAAGGTTGCCTCCTGAGAACCTCCTTGTAGCTCAAATGTGGCCTCTCTCTGAGCCAAACTCAGCATGTGAATGCATTGCCTTCCTCCCAGCATGGGACATGGCTCCCGGGGATGAGCCTCCCTGGCACCGAGGGATTGCTACCAAGCACCAACTGGCAATGCAACTGGAAAAAGACCTTGGATGGAAGGGGGAAAGGTAAAGACAAATGAGTTTATATGGCTAAGAGACTTCAAAATGAGTCGGGAGGTCACCCAGAGGTAACGCTTACACACATCTCAGTAGGGTCTCATAGAATTTCAAAGTGGATTTTACCCCAAATAGTGGGGCTCCTGAGGGCTCTGGAGACACCCAGGTCTTATGTCAGGGCAGATAGCTCTGGAGTTTGGTGCCTTGCCAGTGGGCTTTACTTTGGAGTTTGTGCTCCTGAGAGTGACAGAGTTGGACTCAACTATGTCTTCCCTGCACATGGCTTATCTGTCCCTTCTATTTAAACCTATACTTGGTGCTGGAGTTTGTAGGTATATGTCCAGAGATGTGAGTCTTTGGGCTGTCCATGAGTCAGCTGGGCCCAGAACCTCAGTGGAGCAGCAACTCCTACTCTACAGCTCATTGGACTCACCCAGGACAACTGGTGGAGAGATGATGATGGACAACAACCATCCCAGGGAATAGAGAGAGTCTGCAGATGCAGGCAGGATAATCCCATCAATATTCCCCATGGGATATAAGCCCCCTCTCAATTGGAGGTGGAGTGGACATCACCATCCCAGACTCCTCAGGATGGGGGGAAAAGCTATGGACTAGAGTGGACTTACTGGTATTCTACTATAGACATATTGTGATTCAAGCAATGGAAGAAATTACAACATTGAGGTGGAGGCAGTGGCCACTGGAGGCTCTGGGGGCAGGAAGAGGGAAAAGCAGTTGTAATACAGGGGCTTTTTCAGGACTTGGGAATTGTCCTGAGTGACACTGCATAGACAGATATAGGCCATTTTATATCATCATATAACATGCAGAACTGTGTGGGAGAGAGTGTGGTCTACAATGTGAACTATGGTCCATGCTTAATGGCAAAGCCCCAGGATGTGTTTATCAATTGCAATTAATGTGCCACACTAATGAAGGATGTTTATATGGGAGGTTGTGGGAGGTTTGGGAGATGGGCCAAACGGGAACCCCTATATTTTTTGTGTAACATTTTTGTAATCAAAGTATCTTTTAAAAATTTTAAAATATATATATATACAGGGGAGGGAGCAGATGTAGCTCAAGTAGTTGAGTGCCTGCTTCCCTTTATGAGGTCGTGGGTTCGATCCCTGGTACCTCCTGAAAACACAAGCAAGCAAACAAATGAAAGCCAACTTGGGGGAGCCGCTGTAGCTCAGTGGTTGAGTGCCATCTGCCCACATATGAGGTCCCAGAGCTGGAACCTCAAAAAAATATAGAGAGAGAGAGAGGATTCCCATATAACCCACCCCTCCACCTCCTACACTTTCCCCCATTTACAATATCTTTCATTAGAGTGGTATATTTGTTACAACTAATGAACACATATAGAAGCATTGCTACTAACCATGGTCTATAGTTTACATTATAGTTTATACTTTGTGCTACATAGTTTTATAGATTTTGACAGAATGTATAATGGTCTGTATCCATCATTGCAATGTCATACAGGACAATTCCAATGTCCCAAAAGTGTCTCATGTTATACCTATTCTTCCCTCTCTCTCCCCTCAGAACCTCTGGTGGCCACTGCCTTTATATCAGGGATACAAATTCTTCCATTGATAGAATAATAATGTCTGCTTTAGTCCATAGTTGCATTCTCCCCTTATGTTTGTTTATTCCTCAATCTTGAGGACTTGGAGATGGTGATGCTCACTCTGTTCTGATTGAGAGGGGGCTTAGATCCCATGGCAAAAATGGATCGAACTGTAGATACTCTGTTTTTTGGGATAGCTGTTGTCCACCATCATCCTTTTGTTAGATGTCCTATGTGAGTCCAAAGAACTGGTGAGTAGGTGTTGTAACTGCTGAGATTCAGAGCTCAAACGGCATATGAACAGACCGAAGATTTAACTCACCGGGACATATATTTAATGAGTATAGTGCTAATTATAGGTTTAAATAAAAGAGGCAGAAGAGCCCTGTTAGGGAAATTATAAATGAGTCTAACTCTGTTATTTTGGGGAGCATATATTCCAAGGAAAGGCCCACGGACAGGGTGCCGAATTCCTGAGATTGTCTGTCCTGCCTATAGGGTCTAGATATCTCTAGAGTCCTTGGGGGCCCTGCTGTTTGAGGCCACTAAAGTATACAATGCAAAATGTAAACCACTGACCATGGTTAGTAGTGATGCTTCAATATTTCTACATCAATTGTAACAAATGTACCATGCATATTTAAAATGTTATTGATAGGGGAGAGTGGAAGAGGGAGAAGGGGTTGAATATATTGATATTCCCTATATTTTCTATGTGACTTTTCTGTAACCTAAAGCTTCTTTGATGATAAGGCAAAAAACATAAGACACTGGGGGACTATAAGGAAGAAATTGTCACTGTACATAAAAGATAACAGACCTTATGGTGATGAAAGACACAAGGGAAAAAAAATTATTTTATTTTTATTTTTTTTATTTTTATTGTTGTATTTTAATTTTTATTTTTATATTTTATTTGTTGTTTTATTATTATTATTTTATCTTATTATTTTTATTCATTTTTTGGCTTTGTTTTGGGGAGGTCTTTTTTAATTTTTTTTTTACTTTTTTAAAGATACTTAGATTACATATATGTTACATAAAAAATACAGGGAGTCCCATATGCCCTGCTCCCCATGCCTCCCACATTTTTCCATATAAACAACATCTTTCATTAGTGTGGTACATTCACTGCAATTGATAAACACATTTTGGGGCATTGCCACTGAGCATGGATTATAGTTTACATTGTAGTTCACACTCTCTCCCACACAATTCTGTAGGTTATGGAAAGATATATAATGGCTTTTATCTTTCATTGCAATGTCATTCAGGATGATTCCCAAGTCCTGAAAAGGCCCCCTTTTGCACCTGTTTTTTCCTCTCCTTGCCCTCAGAGCCTCCAGTGGCCATTGCCTCCATATCAAGGTTGTAATTTCTTCCATTGTTAGAATAACAATAAGTCTATAGTAGAATACCAGTAAATTCACTCTAGTCCATGGTTCATTCCCCAAACTTGAGGATTCTGGGAGGGTGATGTCAACTCCCTCTCTACTTGAGAGGGGGCTTCGATCCCATACAACTGATGGATGGGACTCTCTTGCTTGCAGTTGTAGGATCTCTCATTTCCTTGGTATGGTGGTTGTCTATTCTCATCTCCTTGTTACTTGTCCTGGGTGGGTTCAATGAGCTGTAGAGTAAGTGTTGCAAGTCTGCTGAGGTTCTGGGCCCAGCTGGCACAAAGCCCATTGCCTCGAGCCTCTTAGACATATACCTACAAACTCCAGCACCAACTATAGGTTCAAATAGAAGGGACAGATGAGTCATGTGTAGGGAAGCCAAAATTGAGTCCATCTCTGTCACTCTCAGGAGCACACACTCCATAGTAGGACTGCTGGCAAGGCACCAAACTCTGGAACTATCTGCCCTGACCATAGGACCTTGGTGTCTCCAGAGCCCTCAGGAGCGCCACTATTTGGAGTAGTATCTACCTTGGCCATCTATGAGATCCTGCTGAGACGTGCATAAGCGTTATCTCCCTGATGACCTCCTGACTCACTTTGAAGTCTCTTAGCTTTATAAACACATTTGTCTTTAATTTTTCCCCCTTTCATTTGAGGTCTTTTTCCAGTTGCATTGCTAGTTGGTTCTTGGTAGAAATCCCTTGGTGCCAGGGAGGCTCATCCCTGAGAGACATGTCCCACGCTGGAGTGAAGGTAATGCATTTATATGCTGAGTTTGGCTTAGAGAGAAGCCACATTTGAGCAACTCATTGAATCAAATAAGGCTCTCAGGAGGTAACTCTTAGGCACCTTACAACAGTAGGCTAAGTTTCCATTTCCAGAACAAAGTCTCATAAGCATAATCATCAATATCAAGAGCCTATCAATAGACCATCTTCCTTCGCTAGTCATTGCCTCGTACTTGGAGGATTGTTGCTGTTCCATTAGAGAATTGTGAATTATCCAGGATGGGAATTCAATATTCTTTCGATTATTGTGTGAATCCCCACCCACTGTGAAAATGCCTCGTGATCACTTGAACACATTTTATACTTTATATATATGTCTAGGTGAACTTCCTCCCATGTATCCCCCATCAGTGACACCCCACACCACTGATCCTCCCCTGCCCCAGTTGTAACCCTTCTGCGATACAAAGCTTCTTCAAAAATGAAGCCAATAAAATAGATAAATACCATTAATAGGAAAATGAAATAATAATGATAGGTTTAAATATAAGAAATAAAGTACATAAAAATTTTTAAGGGAAGCGGGTGTGGCTCAGTGGATAGAGCCCCCGTTTACCATATGGGAGGCCCGGGTTCGCGCCCCGAGGCCTCCTTGTGAGGGCACGCCGGCCTGAGCGGTGCGGTGGGCTGATGCAGCAACCTCACGGCAGGAAGCGGCTGTGGCGCAATGGATAGCGCACCCGTTTACCATATGAGAGGCCCCGGGT
>JAQZBX010098144.1:0-11613 GCA_029593785.1 Cabassous unicinctus | reverse complement strand
TAGCAAAGAAATTTGACAAGTTCACACAATACTTAATATTCTCTGAGTATAGAGTCATTCATCCTTTCATTCATATATTCATTCGTTCATTTGTATATTTAACAAATGTTCAGTGAACACCTTCTTTATATCACTCTGCTTTCATGTAGTGAGCATAAGAGGAAGTGAAAAGGTGATTTACATCCTACAAGAATTGCTGCCTCATTAGGAAGGATGAGCCAAGGATATATTAAGCCTCACAATCAAGTTTTAGATTGTGAGTTTATGAAGATCATGTTGAAAAGTATGAATCGAGCTCGTGCAACCATAATGCAAAGTGTATTATGACAATTTATTATCTCAACAAATACTTATTTAGAACTATCTATCTTGTAAATTTTGTGATAATGCTGCCTTTAAAATGGTGGTTGAAACATGGACCTTGACCTCATGGAGCTGAAAGTCTGGAAGAGGATACAGCCATGATATAATCAGACAATAATGTTAGAGCTATAACTTCAAAAGTCATGAAAATTAAAAGAACATGATGGAGAACATATAACAAGAGAAATGGACTTATTCAGAGGATCATCCAAAGAAGCACTGCAAATAGAAGAGGATAAATATAAGAAATACGAACCTAGAAACTGAAAATAACCAAAATTAAAAAAAAAAATCTTTAAAAGCAAACAGGAACAAAAGGTATTTTGCCTAAAAAGTGATTTTAAAAATAGCTTTGTAGTACAGGCATACTGTACAACAAACTATTAGAAGTCAGAAAATGAAATAGTATTTTCTACTGAGAGTAAATATGTTTCAATCTATATTTCCAAAGTCAGAAGAACTCTTTTTTGAGAATGAAAGTTAAAAGAGGACACTTTCAGGAAAATAAATACAGAATTTATTTCATATAAACCCTTCCTGAAAAAAAAAAAAAACTACTTAAGGCTGCATAATTTGCAGAAGAAAACTAAACCCAGAAGGAAGAGTGGGATGCAGAAAGAACTGTAAAAGAGTAACTGAAACATCGACAAAGGTAAGTAAATTTAAAGGAACACTGTCCTTAAATAAATATTCAACATAATTATAAGTGTAATCATATATAACATATATAATAATATATAAAATGTCTATTAGTAAATAATTTAATAGCAATGATTTATTCTATATTTCAACACAAAGACAAATAACATAGAAGTGAGAGATAACCAGAGTAAAACTATTCTAAGTTCTTTGCATTGTTTCACAGCAGGGTAGAGTATATGGTTAATGGAAGTTTGATTAAGTCAAGCATGTATAGTAAACATTAAGAAAATCTACTAAACATAGAAAATAGAATGCATAACTATTAACAAGGGGTAGAAAGAAAAAGGAATTTGTTTTTCACCATTAACAATTCCAGACAATAAATATTTAAAAATTAAAAAGCAAAATTTAAAATCTTGGAAAATAAATAGAATATTTTATAATAGGAAATAATTTTTAAACAAGATAAACAAAGAACAACCATAAAGAGAAGATTGATAAGTTTGAACTAAAATAAATGAAAAAAGGAGAAAATATTACTTCCATAAAAAGAAATGAGTTTGTATCTTTGATAAGAGGTCTTAAAATGATTAAGAAAAAAAAAAGAGCAAAAAACAATGTAAACACAATTTAACAATAAGTAAGACAAAAGACCTGAAAAGGAATTTCACAAACTAATTAAAATTAGGAATAAAAAATGAAAACATTATATAATGAAATATATGCATACACATATGTATACATATATAGACATAAAATATCAAAATGGAATCTTTTTTTTTTTAGCAGGTACTGAGATTGAACCCCAGGACCCAGGACATGCAAAAGAGGTGCTCAACCACTGAGCTCTACCCAATACCTGGAATCTATTTTTTAAGTGAAAAGCAGTCCTCATGAAAGAGTGGAAAAGAGGCATCACATACTGGTGAGGATACATGTAGGTTAAAAAGGAAATCATCTGAATGCTATGGAATCTCATTCAAAAAAGCCTTATGAGAATTCCATTCTACTGGAAATATCATTCCATAGATCTTTCTAGAGAAATGGTCTGGGATATACTACAAAGAACTTCCTTGGTATATAATCTGTATAAAGGAATAAAAGCACATCTTCTGTGATTGATAGATTTCTGAAAAATAGTATGGAAATATTAAGCACTATCAAAAGTAAGCATGTGTCAAATCTGTCTTTCACAATTTTGCACCAGTATGAGTACTAAGGATGGAATTACTTGTTCTATTTTGGTTTTAAAAAATATTAACAGTACCTGCTGGTTTTGTCTTTGAATTTCTATATGTGTATGTGTATGTATGTATTTTATTTCATTTATATGACACTGTAAACTCTAGAAAATAATTTGACATATTCTACTGACTTCCAAGATAAATTAAGAAAGACAAAAAATTACTCAATGACAGAGATGGTTTGTTAATTTAAGATGCTCAATAATGAGTCAGATATAAAGATACATTACGTACCTGAGTCCCAAAAAAGTGTGCCTTATTTAACAAACAATTTCTTTTGAATAACTTCCCATAGCGCTCTTTTAACATCTTTGTTCCTCAGGCTATAGATCAAAGAATTTAACACAGGACTCAGAAAGATATAACAAACAGTGACAATCTTCCCCTGTTCTACAGATGTCTCAGAAGGGGGCCACAAATGCATGCAGACCAGAATTCCAAAAAAGATGGTGACAGCCATTAGCTGGGACCCACAGGTGGAGAAAGCTTTGTCCCTCCCCTCAGCCAAGTGGATGCCCAGGATGGCTGTAAAGATGAAAATATAAGAGATGATGATGATGATGAGAGAACAGGTGAGGTTGAAGCCAGCCACCACAAACATGGCAGTTTTTTGACATAGGTATCTGAGCATGCGAGGACTATGAGAGGTGGGTCTGCACAGTAAAAGTGGTTGATCTCATTGGGTCCACATAAGGAGAGGTCAAGCATCAGGATGGTCTGTGCCAGACCATTAGCAAAGCCTTAAATATAGGGAGCAGTGACCAGGGAGAGGCAAGTATGTTTGGAAATTTTGCTCCCATATAAAAAGGTTTACAGATGGCCATGTACCGGTTGTAAGCCATTACTGCAAGCATATAATGATATGTGATCACCAGCGCAATGAAAAAGTGGAATTGTAATAAACAACCAGTGAAGGAAATGGTTTTCTCTTGGATAAGAAGTTAACTAGCATCTGAGGAGTGGCAGTGGTAGAGTAACAGAAATCTACAAAGGAGAAGTGACTGAGGAAGAAGTACATTGGAGTGTGAAGTTTTGAGTCAATTCAGATGAACAAAATCATGGTCATATTGCCAATTACTGTGGTAAAATAGATAGCTAGGAATACCACAAAAAGGACAGGTTGCAACTCAGCTCGATCTGTCAGTCCCAGGAGAATAAACTTAGACATGGGTATGTAGTTTTTCCTTAACATTGTAATTTCTTGGAGTCTTATAAGACCTAAAGGCAAGAAATAGAATTCATTTCTATGTTGTCATTTATCCTTTATCGCCATGACGTCTTCTGATATTTCTTACTCTTCTGTCAAACTTTTGATTATATGTGACATAAAGAAATAGCCAAGCAAGCATGCAATTTATATTTTAAACATCTAAATAGATATAATGTTTCTTATGTATAAAGGCAGTGTTGTTATTTACTGTCACCTTTTCTGGAACACTTTATGACATTTGTCCATTTCCAGTTTCTTCAGATAGTTGGATGAAAGCATTGCTTTTCTTTGCATTTATAATCCTTTTATTATAAGACAACTTTAGATGAGGTATCTAAATATTAGTCTTGAATCTTAACGATGCTGTGCCTAGCTTAATGGACTTAGGCATAAATGGAACTGAAATATGGAGCATATCCTTATAGAATTAAGATCTCCTTTCCTGCCCTCTGGATACAAGGTTGTCTCCAAGCTGTTTCTCCAACCTGCAATGCATGTCCGTTTTCTTCACTCTTGTCCACCTTAGTTGGCCCTCTTATCACTAAGTCCTACGAAATTTTAAGAGACACCTCAGGATCTCCTCAGTTTTGAATATTGCTTTGCCTGAAGGGGCTACAATTGATACATGGGAAGGAGATTAAATCTTACTCTTTTTATGTATAAGGCCAATTTAGATATACACAGTCTATAAACAAACACATATATGTATATATGAATCTATCTAAATCTATCTCTATGTCTCTTTAGTGAGAGAGATATTTATAGATTTTTATATATCTAGGTAGATATAATTTTCAAGGGGGAGCAGTGTTGATTAGGGAAAAAATAATGTATAAAAAATTTCCTTTTGGGACTGCAATGGAACAAAAACATTGAGAAACATTGCCCCAGAACATGAAGCATGTCTAGTAACTCTACCACAGCTACCTCCTTGTAAATTAATAAAAGCACTATAACATGAATTCAACTTAAATTACTTAAAACATGCAAAAGGATCATAGTCATATATAACAGTGATGTTAACCAAATATTCAAGAATGTACTTAAGGTATCATGAATTGCATCTCCCAACACTTAGCTAGGATAAAAGTAAGCATAAGAAACCATCAAGGAAAAACTCCATCCTTCTTCAGTGACACATAATCAGGTATGACAATATTATGTACAATTTAAAAAAAAATACATTAGCAAGATTGGAAACATGTAATTTTCTAAGTATCTATCTCCCAAACACTGTTGTCCATTGTATTACCCCATTTTGTACATGAAGACTTTGGACCTATTGACTAAAATAATAAGATTCAAGACAGGTCAAATAAGTCAATGGATTCAAAATTATTTTGTGTTATATTTTTTAAAGCTCCTAAGTTCCAACTCATTTTTATCATAATTGTCAAATATGCAAATACTCATTTAGTGCCAGAATGAAGTAATTGCAAAATTTATTGGAACTTACTTCATGATTCCTTGCTTGTCCACTGTCTACTCCTCATGTTTTACTTAAAATTCCAGCTTGTTCACATCACTTATATTCACACAACCAAAGTTGGGTAGATTTCCTTGGTATTCTTAATGTCTCTTTTTTGATATATTAATAAAATTAAAATAATTTACCATCCCCATTTATCCATTTTTATTGTAAGGAAATGAGTAATGCAAGCAAATGACTTTTCCAGATCATTTAACTGAGGACTTTATGGTAATAACTTTCATTTAAACAAACAGAACACAACAACCCTCATTTTTTCATCAAGGACACCTCAGAAAGCAGCATTTGTAGGTGGACAGAAGTGGCTCTAGGGAGTTCCAGACTTTGTGCTCCTAATAGCCCCCATCACCCTTGAGCTCTCTCATATAAGTGCTCTTTGCCACTGCTCAGTCCCCCAAGGCATCTAGAAGGCAGGTCTTCAACTTTAACATGGGTGGCATCCCCTTTACATGTAATCATTGACAGAGTTGAAGAAAAAAAAATAAATTTAGTGAAGGCAACTTCCTAAAATACATTTTAATTAACAATAGCCAGATTAGATATAGATAGATAAATGATAGCTTATTAAACCAAAATTGGCCAATTCTTCATAAAATGGTTACAGAACATTATGCAATATTATGCTTATAACTATAAAGAGTAGCCTTGCTAAATCAGAAGAAGTCAAAAAGATTATTAAATAACATCAATGCCCTATCTTTGTTAATGAATTAACAGAGAATCAGAATGCTTTTTGAGAGTCAGCTGAGTGCAGCAATTACTGGGAAGCATTTTGGACCAGAATAACTGGGTGGAAATCCCTGCTTTCTAGTTTCTAGATATGTGGCTTTGGACAAATTATTAACTCTTTGCCTCACTTTCCTCATCCATAAAATATAGTTAATATTTCAACTACTCCATGAAAGGGAGATAATGCAGGTAAAATTTTGTAAATGTGTGAGCCCTGTGGTAAGGACTTAATAAGATCTAGCTACTATTTTAATTGGGTGACAGAGTCAGGTCTATTCTAGAACAACGTTAAACAAAAAAGAGCAAAATACTTCGGGTCAAGAATTCTGTCTAATCAATATTTGTAGCCTCAGTAGCACCTAGAACAGTGCTTTTCCAGTTGGAGGTGGTAAATAATTATAATTTGAATGAGTGTTCTCTTAGGTCTATACCCCTTTCCATTAAGTAAATATCATCCCATTCTACATTTATAAATAAACATACTATGAGAATAAAATATGATAAGCTGCTCATTTTATTAAAGACTTTTCTTAATTCATCAGAATATGAATTTCAGTCTTTTGTTTCATGTTTATTGGTTAAAGATTTATTTCTAGCTTCCAAAATCTAAAAATATGTCTAATCTTACCTGAGAAAAGAGCGTGAATTCCCAGAGAAGTCATGGACATGGAGAACCTGAAGTGTTTATAACCAAGTTATCACATAGGGACCAAATCCCTATGTTTCAATTATTTCTAGAAGAAAGTTGTTCTCCTATGAACACTCACTACCTTTTTATCTTCTGATAATCCCAAAATCATTGAGGAAATGTTTTTTACCCACTCTCCAATATCATCAGGGAATTAAATCTCTGAAGAATGGTGAGGTTATGGGATTCATTATTTTTTTCACTTTACAGTTAAATATCATGATTTTTTTGACTTGGGAAATATTAAGTGCTTTGGTTTATCACTTGTAAGAATGAATAGTGTATGGTATAAGTCTAAAGTTTTAGATTCTGAAAAACCATTGACAGATGAGTTAATTTTTGGTGATCTCGGATTAGCTATTAACTGTTTCTGAATTTTGTACCTTAACCTTTTAACAGAAACAATTATACACAAGTGTGTTTATTGATAATATAGATGATTTAGTGATTCTCTCCATGTCCCTCCTAATTCCATCACAGGTCTATTGACTATTTTTCTCTGTCTTCCTGGTCCACCTGGAGTTTAATGCATAGACAGTATCAAAAGTGCTATTTGGTGCCTAGTTTCCAGGTGAATTTGCCAATGGGAGATGCCAACAGGATTTCAGAGATGGGAAGGAGAGACGAGTTGCTCAATTTCTTTCTCATTCTGTTCCTGCTTCATTATGAAGGTACTAGAATAACTGCATCCCTCCAAGGAGAACTCATACCAAGTTGTATGTTGTGAATGAAGGTGGCAAGGGACCTTCTTCCCATCCCAGCTCTCACTGGACTCTAGTGAAGTATCCACTGCCTTTGCCTCTTCAGAACAAGAGGTGAAAATTGCTTTTTGCAATTAACCTCCAGGTGCTTCAAGTTCATTGCCTGATTTTTTTAACCTTTTCCCATTGTTTTTTCATCAAACTCTTTCCAGCTAAAACATCTGAGCAGAATTTTGTTTGTAGCCGTGTCCCTGACTAGAGGAAAGTTGCACAAGTTAGCTTCTCAATGAATGTGCAGTATTAGTAGTAATAATACTACAGCTGTGTGGGAAGTGGATGTGGATGAAGTGATTTGGCTTCCACCTACCACATGGGAGGTCCCTGGTTCGGTTCCTGGTGCCTCCTAAAGAAGACAGTGAGCTGGCGTGGCACGTCTGCATGGCGAGCTAACACAACAAGATGATGCAACAAGAGACATAAGAAGAAAAACATGAGTGACACAACAAAGCAGGGAGCAGAGGTGCTAGGGCAAATAGGCGCCTCCCGCCTACATCAGAGGTCCGGATTCTGTTCCCAGTGCCTCTTAAAGAAACAAGGAAGATGAACAGATACATCAAGTGCAAATAACAAGGTGGTGGGGAGAAATAAATAAATAAAATATATTGTTAATAATAATAATATTACTGTGATGACGATCATTGTTTTTGTTTGCTTTAATTTTCTATTTTTAAAGAAGCATTAGATTACATAAATGTTACATCAAAAATATAATGGTTGTGGATATTTCTGGCCTTACCACTGTTGAAGTTTAAAGGAGCCTCTGAATGACCTTTCTCTGGGACTCTGAATTAATTAAAGACTACACATAGGAGTCAGATATTAAAATTGCTAACAGGATTGCAGAAAAACTTGTATTTCAGAATTTGTCTTAGACTTATACTCTTGTTGTCCTTTCTTCTGACTTGAAATCACTGAGAGCAGAGCAGCTAGATAAACTTTTGCTCAGTTGTTCCCTATGTGACCAGCTTCAGTCACATAGAGGAGAACAAGATATTTTAGGCTGAAGTGTGCAGTTGCAATGACCCTTTTCATGATCTCACCAATCTCTAGTCATCTAACTGAATGAGAAACATGGGGAGGTTGTGGGGAGAAGAACTTGAAATATCCTCAAAAACCCTTACCTCTCATGTCATTTAAACCTCTCCCACTATCCTTTCTAATCTTTCTGGAACCCCTCTAGATACATCAGCTTGAACTAATTTAATTTAAACCAATCTTGATATTAGATTCCAGAGTCTAAAAATGGGTTTCTTGTATCTTGCATTTAAGAAATAAGAATAAATGACCTGAGGTCATTATGAGATAAAGTGTTGTTTATGTGAAAGGACATCAGGTATACAACCCTCTCTCCACCATCATTGTTTAGTTATTCATTCACTATATCTTCACTAAGCATTGATTCAGCACATAAAATTGTGTGCAGATCTCTACAGGTGATACCAGATGAAACCAGATAATTCTGTCTTCAGAGCACGTATAGTATAATAAAAGAAATTGGAAAAATAGAAAAGGAGGCCAAGGCCATAATGGAGGCAAAGAAAACCACCAGGTGGAGGGAAAACTGTTCCAGCTAAGGATGTGATAAGCACTGCTATGGAAAATGCTCTCTGATTATGAAGACAGGAACACCTTCATAACTGCCCTGAATTTAATCCCAGTATAAAAATTGCCACAATGTGTTTTTGCATTTTCCAAGTGATACTATGCCCATCAAATAATTAACTCATAAACTAGGATTCTACCCATTCAAATGTGACTTTTGTAAACACCTCCAAAAAGGAGGCACAATGATGACTCATGGTTAATTTCTTGATGAATGCTTCAGGGACAGGAGTCTCAAGGTTAGCCATTCAAGTATAAATCTTTCCACATTTGAGATTTTGGAGAGGCTAAGAAAGCACTACACCTTCACATGTAAGTCTATGTGGGGACCCAGGCTCCTCCCACAAAGACAAAGACATAAGTTAAATGTTAAGAACTCTCCCCACAGAAGAGGGAATATACAGATAGTTTCATAAACAATAATCTTCCTAAAGCAGTAAATGTCCTTGGTAAATGTCCTTCCTATGAATGAAAAGATTACCTGACCCCATATGTACATTTCACATGACCCTAGCAGAAACTCTTTTCTCATACTATATGGAATATACTTGTTCTGAAATCCCGTGTATCATCCCTCATTTTCCCGTCTCTTTTTGGGTCGGTATCTTCAATATTTAAACCACTGGCAACAAAGAGCCTCTGCTGTCCATAAGTCCCAATAAAGCTTATGCCTGACTCAGCACCAGGTGTGTTCTTTGGTGTCATGGCAAGTTGGTGAAATTGCACCCTTCAGGAGTTGGGTTGAAACACTAGGCAACCATGAAGCCACTGGTGACATCAGAAAGCTTCAAAATCTACATTCCATGAAATAACAAAGGTAGTGAGTTGGCAAAGTTCATGATTCATCCATCCATTCAACTGAACCTTGCTTAGTATCTACTGTGACTCATGTTCTTATCCAAGTTCCGGAGATAAGGCACAAATAAATTCTCTGCACTCATGTAGCTAAAATTGTAATGGGAAAGGGTAGACAACAAACATATAAAATGATAATAATTGTAGGAAGTGATAAGTTAAATGAGGTAAAATAAAGCATGGTTCATGATTACTGAATACTTTCAAATGAAGGTAATTTAGACAGGTGTCTAGATAATACTTTTCAGAGAAGGTGTTATTAGAAGAGAGATGTAAACAAAGTAATGAAAGGAGTTACTCAACGTTTTGGGGAAAGAGCATACTAGGCTGAGGGAATAGCAAGCACCATAGCCATACTAGCGTAGAGCATGTTCAAGAAACAGCTAGAAGATCAATGTGGCATGAGTAGGACTGAAGGAGGAAGTTTTGGCTGGAGGAGCATACCCTGAGACATTTTTCATAACCCACACTGCAGAAAAACAGCCCCTTTCCTAACTAGGTTGCAAAAGTTTCCATTTCTCTTTCTGCCTCTATCTCAGCTCTTATCATAAACCTATGGAAAGGAATTTATTGTTTTTAACAGCTCCAGGGAGACCAGCCTTAATTAACATACCAAAAGATACACAGAGTTAAAAGAACTTTAACCTAAGAGAACTTTGCCTAATCAAATAGTTAGGGAAATGGATGTGGCTCAAGAGATTTTGCTCCCATCTAACATGTAGGAGGTCCAGGGTTAGATTCCCAGGGCCTCCTGGTGAAAGGCAAGCCAGTCAGGGAGGCAAGCTGACCCAAGCAGAGAGCGGGTCCGCGTGGCGCGTTGGCTCGTGCAGGCATGCTGCGCTGCGCAGAGAGCTGGAGCAGCAAGATGGCACACCAAAAAGAGACACAGAGAGGATACAGTAAGAGATGCAGCAGACCAAGAAGTTGAGGTGGTGCAAGAGATTGAGCAACACTCTCCCACTCCAGAAGGTCCTAGGATTGGTTCCCAGTGCCATCCAAAGAGAAGACAAGCAGACACAGAAGAACACACAGAGAGCAGACATTGATTGCAAAATAATGAAGGGATGGGAGGAGAAATAAATAAATAAATCTTTTTAAAAAATAAATAAAATACTTAAAATCACACTCATTGAAACTGCCACATACTAAACTACTAGAATAAGCCCTCCCTTATTAACTTCTTAAACTTTCACTTTCCTCTTTTAAAAATAATGAAGGGCTTATCTAACTTCAGGATAAATTCCTGCTTTCTTCTTTCCCCACAGAGCTAACCAAGACTGGTGAAGCATGCACAGAACTTAAAATGATTCTGAGACATAAAATATCCTGTGAGCATAATCAAGTTGGGCAAGAATAACAGGAAAGAAAAATACCAGACCTGAGACAAAGCAAGAGGTTTGTAGCAAGAGGTCAAGCTACATACTTACTCAAGATAACAGGACTCATTAGCCAATGATAATAAAAACCAATTGCCATCCCTAATTTGAATGTGGGCACAGCCAATGTTAATAACCAAGCTGCAATCATTAATTTAAACTAGCCACATCCAAGATGCCAATAGCCTTAATATCTCTAACCTCACCTCCCTATGTTTAATTCTTCATCTTTCCAGATCAGGACAGATCTGAGGGAACTAACTCTTCCTGTCTTCACAAGTTTAGCCTTTGTTAAATCAACAATTTTTCTTCTCAAAACCTGGTGTCAACTGATTAATTCTGAGTACATCAGGCAAGGACTCACTTCAGATGGAAACTTACAACTAAAGGAAAGAATGAAGAACATTGGACACGGTGAATACAAAACTCTACTATATTACTTCTTTAAATTTCTTTAACAGACAAGCAACTATTTAAAGCAAAACTAACCACAATATTAGATATGGTCTATAAGGAATGTAGAAGTAAAATATATGTCAAAAATAACACAAAGAATAGGAGGTGATATATATTTTTACTATCATGTGAAACTTAGCATATGAAATTTAAAGTGGTAAAATATGAAGTATAAATACCAAGTGATAAGTTAATAAT
>JAQZBX010098143.1:0-11598 GCA_029593785.1 Cabassous unicinctus | reverse complement strand
TGGGGGTATTTCAAAACTACATTGAGAAGAATATAAGAATATGAGTAATTAGAAACCATTGTAACTTGGTCAGGACTGATAGTCTGGAAAATAAGTTTGGTCTTAATCTCTGATGCATACAACTAAAATCAAAATTCAAATTGCCTATTGATCATACAGAAATAAAGAGGATTATAAAATAATATTATGAACCACCTCTCCAGAAGCTCTGAATGGCTCTAGCAAGTTGTCTTTGAGTTTGGGGCAGAGATAGGTGGTAAAAATTTATTGGAGGACATCCATCTTAAGCATTTGCTGCTCTCCAGGGACTAGGGGCCATTGTGGTTTCTGTGGTGCTCAGTTGTATGGAGGAAATATTAAGGAGGAGACTACAGTGGTGTCTAAATGCCATGTTTGGAACGAAGGAAGGCAGTGAGGACATCTATGGAGGTGAGGCAGTGGATCTGTCACGTCAGTTGTGTGGGGGCTGGTGGAGTGTCAGGTGGGAACTGGGGGGAGGAACTTCAGTAGTAAATCCAGTGGTCAGGAAAGCAGTTAGGGAAGGTGACACTCAAACACCTGAGGGAGCTCTTTTTGAGGAGGGTCCGTCAATAGGGCAGCGAGGGGGCAGAGGGGGAATGTTGCCCTGAAGAAGCATGCATCTCTGGTCAGAATTAAACAGGGCAAGTCCCCGGGATTTGCTTCTTGGGGGCCTGGATTCTAGACCTCAGGGGCTTGGGGCTAGTGAGAGATGGGTCTGGAAAGAGGTCCTCACACACACTGAGTCATGAATTCCCCGCCCCCCCATCATCGCTAGTGAGGCTGGGAGGCCAAGCCCAGGTGTGAGGTCACCCACACAAATAGGCCGGCAGAGAAAGAAGGTCTTCTGTCTGGAGCCTGGAGGGGGGCGCCTGAATCAAGGAGTGAGCCACCGTGAACTCAGGCTGGGAGCCCAGGTCCAGCACAGGGAGCTTTGGGGGCTTGCTGAGCTTCCAGCAGGCCTGGAAAGGGCCTGCTGAGACCCTCCTGACTTATCCCATGGCGCCCCCTTGTGGCATCTGGACACATAGTGGGGAGGCGCTGTCCCTAGGCAGGGGGGCTCAAAATGGCTGCTCAGACCAGTGGACTCATGAGCTGACCCTGGAACATTCTGAAAGATAGAGGCTGCTCGTCCTTTAACGTTGCACAACAGGACCAGGAACTCTGTGGTGTGTGTTGGATGCAGGGGAGTAGCCATACTTTTGTTTGTCCTTGATTAAAAAAAGATCCCTGCCTTCTCCTGGTGTTCACCACCATTCATCCATATTCTGATGATTTTCAAATCTTGATCTTCAATCTTGACTTGTATTTCAGACTCTGCTTCCAGGGCTTCACTAGGTGAATGATTCTTCGCATCCACTTTTAACCCAACGTATGCAAAATTGAACTCATTTTCTTCTCAAGCCTGTTTCCTTTTTATCTCAATTGTTACCACCTTTTCTGGTCACCAGTGAGACATCTGGAAGTTCTTCAGACAACGGGCCTGCTTGGGGGTCATCCTGATTCCTCCCTTTCCCACAATGACCAAATCCCACCTATTTTGTTTCCAAAGTATTGACAGAAAACCAGTTGCTCTAGTCATACCCCCACCACCCTAATGCAATCCCCCATGATCCCACAGAAAAATGGTGGCAGTGGCTGCCGCAACTTGCCGCTCTGACCTCGTCTATGCCTGTTTTATCCACCCTCTCCCTGACCTCCAGAGGGATCTAAAATGCAAAATCAATCATAGTTCTCTTGAACTATGATTGAGAAGTACCTTTCTGTGGACTCCCTTCTCTTACTAGAGTGTGGCATGGTGCTGCTCAAAGGGTGGATCACAGACTGTGCAGATATATAGGGACAGAAGTTGGGAGTTATCGCTGAGGAATTTTTATAGGTACTTATTTGTCTCTGTGAGCTCCTTTAGGGCAAGGATGACCACATTCATCTTTGTATCCCCAGCATTTATTCAGCCAGTGCCTGGCTGGGTCGTCATCTTACTTCAACGGGGCTGAAATGCTGTGAATGACCCTGGGCAGGATGATTCAGTTGAGGCCCATCCTGGAGTGGTTCTGCTGAGTCAGCTGACATCTAGGCCACATCCCTGTGGAAGTTTCCAATCTGGGGTGAAGTCATCCTGACTCCACCTGCTCTGATGGCCCGGGAGTCAGAGTCAGGGAACTACCACTCCTGACCTTGAGAGGCCCCCAGATTGTGATGTTGAGTGGAGAACTTGGGGGCCATGAAGCTGGCCCATGTGGGAGGGTCCCTGCAGTGGAAGTAGCCAGTTGACCCATGTGTGACAACAGTACAACTCCAGCTTCTGCAGCCCCCCTCCCGAGATGGTGGCTCAGGGGCCGATTGTCATCTTGGAAAGTGAGTTGGGCTCAGTATTCAAGAGCTGGGCAAAGCTTCCTGGAGCATGCAGACCACAAGCTGGTAGGTGCACAATGTCAGGAAGCCACAAGCTTTAAGAATGTTAAACCATGGTCTGTTGTTTGTTAAATCAATTTAAGGGTCCCCTTTCCCTCATCACTGGGAAGCTTTGAGCATCTTTACTCTGGACACGTAGGACATGGATGACTATGGGTCTCTGGAACCAGATGGAGGGGTGTCAGTGGCTGTTGCTCACATTCTATGATTTTCCACCTGGAACCCAGGAGAGAAGCCCCAGAGTCAGTCCCAGAGTAAGGGAGTCCATGGTGGTGGAGGAGGGGAGAACATCTACCCACACTCTGGGCAGGGCCAATTCACAGATGCTTGTTCCATTCTGACCAGTTTCCCCTCCGGAGCACACCACCCAGCACATGCATGTGGGTGCTTTATTTATGGAGTGGATGAGTCCAAGGTCTCTGCATCCTCTAGACAAGGAGTAACCAGGGTTCTTCAGAGAAATTGTCTCCAAGACCCACAAGAACTATTTTCTGTATTTGAGCTCTCACAGTTATTAACTTGAGTCCCTTCACACCTGACTCCCCATGTTTGGATTTGAAGACTTTCAGTGCTGTTGGAAGGGGTGCTCTGAGATCTGGGGAGCCCACTCTGTTCCTCCAACCTTTACGGACATTTGGGAAATGCTGATGAGAGAAGGGCCGGGAGAATGGATGGGACTCTGCAGTTTGTGGATGATGTTCTGAGGTTATTCAAGTGGAGCCACTGCTTTGGAAAGAGCATCAGCGACATGGCAGCAGCTGGTGAGAGGGTTGTGTCAAGACTGGGGGCAAGCAAGGTTTTTCTGCATCCCAAATTTGAGGATGTGTGGAAGAGCTCAGAGGGCCTAACAGCCTGGGGGTGAGAGCTGAGGGTGGAGGTTGGGGGGTAGGAGACAGGGAAGTGTGAGATTGGAGAGCAGATCAGCCTGCAGTGCCCTCTTCCCTTCTGGGACCCCAGAGACGTCTGGGAGCTCTATATGGGCTCTGCACAGCACTCAGTGTCTGCGGAGCTGGAATAGCTGATTGGGGCCTGCAAGCAGTCCCCAGAAGGAACTCAGCGACCTGGAAATCCACTTGAAGGGTAAAGGCCCCTTCGGTGTGTCCTGACCCTGCCTGCCCCGTTTGCCTGCCCTTCCTCTTCCCTGGACGTGGCTGGCTGTGGTTCATCGCTAGGGGAACTTTAGCTTATGCCTATGTTTTTCCATGCTGATATGTTTTACTTCTATTATCTGAAGGCTATTCCATGGGCCATTTTGTAATTAGGGTACATTTAGACCACATAATTGCCACCGAGGTGGGGGAGTCTTTTTTTCAGTTTTACCTCAGGACCAGTTTTTCTTTCCTTATATCTACTGAAGTAATAGTTGTACATTTACAAAAAAGTAAAATAATACAAAACAGCAATCCCCTGCCCAGCCTTTCTCCACAATCCAGACCTGCTCTCCAAAGACAGTTGACTTCAACTCTTAACTATCTCATTTGGCATTTATCTTTGTGTTTCTAAATAATGTGTTTATATCACTCTTTCAAGATTTACTAATTTTTAGCCTTAACTATTGATTTTCTATTATGGCAATGAGGATTTTCCTCTCTGTCATGCCTCTCTTTACCCTTCTTCATCCTCCTAACTCAGATATATGACATTTTTGCTTAAGTCAAAGTAGTTAAAGTCTACGATTCTGTAAGTAGTTAAAACTATATATGGTCAGACACTGTTCTAAGGCTCTCATATATATATATATATATAGTCATTAAAATGCAAACATTCCTGTTATATAGATACTATAATTATCTCCATTTTACAGTTGAGGAAACTGAAGCTCAGAGAGGGCAAGTATCTTATCCAAAGTCATGAAGCTAGTAAGTGGCAGAGCTGGGACGTGACTTAGATGGTACAGTTCCAGAATCCACGCATTTAAGTGCTTTTAACCCCTGAAGCATATATATTGAGTGCTTACCCTTGTTTTCAGAGCTAGGGATTCACAAATGACCAAGACGGACAAATTTCAAGCCTGCATAGAAATTACATTCTAGGGAAGACAGTGGCAGTAAACAAATGACTAAGTATCTATCTATCTATCTATCTATCTATCTATCTATCTATCTATCTATCTAATCTATCTAATCTATCAGACAGTGGTATGTAGATGAAGAAAAAACAAGCAGAGGAGGGCAGGAGAGCTGCTACTTTAGATGGGTGGTCAGGGAAGGCCTCTTTGTGGAGGTGACATTTTTGCCAGATTGAAGTTTGACTGTGAATTATTTCAGTAAACGGAGAAGGGCATTCTAGGCAGAGGAAATGGCATGTGCAAATGCCCGGAGCTGGGAGCCTGGCTGAAGGGCTGGAGGAACATTCACAAGGCCTGTGTGACTGGGGTGGAGTGATGGAGGGAACCAGGAGAGCTGAGGTGGCCCAGGACCAGATCATGGAAGGTATGGTAGGGCAAGGCAAGGACCTGAATTTTATCCTAAGTGGGATGGGGAGTCAAAAGAGCAGCAGAAGGACAGGGCCTGACATTGATTTAATGGTCCACTGTGGCTGATGGTAGAGAATAGACTGCAGTGGAGCAATGGTTGGCGTGGGAGGCCCTGGCAGGAGTCAGGAGAGAGACGCTGGTGGCTTAGCCTAGAGTGGAAAGGGTGGAGAAGTGGGGGGATTCATGAAATCTTTTTCATGCAAAGCAGGTGCACAACCACTGAGCTATACCCACTCCCCATTATGAACTCTTTTGAAGAGTGGGCAGGATTTGTTGATGTTCATGCTGTAGTATTAACCTTGCCCTTGATTCCTGAAAGGGGGAGTCTGAGGGGTGGAGACAGGCAGATCCTAGTAGGTGGCAGGCTTTAGCCCATGGGAAAGCCATCTCCGGGAAGGAGAGGTTGTTCCATCACCCATGTTCACTGGTTTTGAGGAGTTCAGCAATAGATGCCAACATCATGGTCAATTCCAAGGGAGAAAGCATCCACTCCTTGATGGAGCTGGTGATTTCAATGATGATTGTGCCAAGAACAGAGATGCTTTCTCTAAGAGAATCCCCAAACAGGATGCAGGAGTCTCTGCCTAATGAGTAGACTGGTCTTACCTTTGGATTGCTATTTTGGGTGGTCAGGAACTGGGGAGTGTGCCACCCACTTAAAGCCCCACCCTAGAGACTTCAAAGAGTCTGTTACTGCTTGTTGTTTCTACAGCACAAATGACATAATTGCATTTCTTGTTTTGTGGGCTGTTTGTTCCCATCCTTCAGCCACAAATATATAATTTACTCTGCTTATCTATTTGCTTAGTTTTAATGGCATTTCTTTCTGGTGAAGAATCCAGTG
This sequence comes from Cabassous unicinctus, assembly GCA_029593785.1. Classification (NCBI taxonomy): domain Eukaryota; kingdom Metazoa; phylum Chordata; class Mammalia; order Cingulata; family Chlamyphoridae; genus Cabassous; species Cabassous unicinctus. The sequence goes on along the minus strand of JAQZBX010098143.1, from coordinate 5,845 downwards.
TGCGTGTGGACAAGAACATTATAGATATACATTTATCTATAAACCACTGGATTTCAGTGGCTCATATTTTAAAATGAATTGGCTGAGGGAATTAGTGCATATCTATGCTCAGTTGTTTCCCACCTTCAAGGACAATTTTATGTTTTAAAGAAAATTAGAAAATGTATTGCCACAAGGGGGCGCTCCTGGAATTCTGTTCTAGTCATAAAACGAACACATTCATAACGGAGGTAGTGTCTTCTACATGAGGAATTTGGAATAAAATAGATATATTTTTTGAGCATCTACCAGTGACCTTACTGGGTGCATGAACAGGGCCTCATTTAATCAACAGAATGACTTCATGACGTAGGTACGTATTTCCCGCTTTTGTGATAAACTTGCAGTCTCAGAAAAATTTAGCAATTTGCCCAGAGTCACTCAGGTAACAAGTGAAAACATGAGATTCATATTTATTTCTGTCTAATTCTACAGCCCAGACTTTTCTCATGATAGCAGCCCTGGCACATCTAGGAGGGGTCTTCATAAATGGAAGGGCAGAGGCCAGCACAGAAGAGGCCAGTGTGTGTCCTCAGGATCGGGGTAATGAGCCCCGCCGGGACCAGGATATTTCAAGATGCTCCTGAATGCAGATGAAATATTCCCTCCACCCTGAGCATCTCAGGGTCTGTGCCCAGTGAGCTCCCTTGTTATTGGGAAGAGACCATGTTAACGGAAAGGGGGTCTCTTGGGTCAGGTTTGGCACGGCACCTGTCCCAAGACTGGAGTGTCTTTTACAATAAACGATTTTACTTGGTTTTGTCAACCCAAGTATATCACCAAGAGTCTGACTGTCATTGAGTATTGTAAGAATTTAGACAGTTTGGACTAGAAGTAGTGAAGATAAGACTATAGACATTGATATTCTCCCTCTGAGGGGATGAAGGGTCTTGTCAGAAATTTGTCAGCATTCCTGAGAACAGGGTTGGGAAGATGTGGCCGTGGGAGAACCACCAAGGTGGGGTGGACAGGAGGCAGACAGGTAATGCTTATTAGGATCTGAGAAAGAATGGCTGGGAAAGGCATCAAAAACAAGGAGACAGGTATCATATTGAGTGTTTATCTAATGAAGTAGAAATCATTACCTCCATTTTATAGATGAGGAAATGAAGGCTAATATTTAGCAAGGCTGAATCTGGGTCTGTCAGTTGTCAGCTCCCGGCTGGGCTTTTCAAAATGCCAAAATGCCTCTCTGGAACCATGGACTCGAATCTAACCAGAACCCTGACATTCTTTCTGTTCTCCAGGTGTTCTTGTTTTCCCTCATCCTGGGACACTGTAAACCTTTGGGCAATTCTGAGCACAGCCATGAGGTGGCGCGATTGTACAGCTATGGCTCAGTAGCCGCCCCACCGTTTCCACCCCCCCTTCTGGAAGGACCACCATGCCTGTGTTGCTTGGTGCTAGGGGCTTTTTGCACCTTCTTTTATTTAGTTTTCCCAATAACTCTGCAAAGTAGGTATAATCCCATTTTACAGAAGATGCCATTGAGGCTCTGCCCTCAATTACAAAGCTTCGTGGTGGAAGCAGGAACGGGATCTGTGACTGGCCCTGGAGTCCTGCCTCCAAGCATGCTGGGCTCCCAGAGAAAAGTCTATCCCATGCCCTCGAGTACACACAGACTGTTGGGGGGGTAGACAGAGGTCCCCACTTGAACCTGGGCTGGGATTGTCTAGTGAAGGGGGAGGGTGGGTAAGGAGTAACCTAGGCTTAGTGTTGGTTATTAAAGGGGAGAGTGAGGTTTTTGGCTGAAAATCAAGTGTAGTGAAAGTACTCTTGTGAATCCCTTAGGACGTTGCTCTACTGGAGAGCAGCACACCATGCCTTAGCAGGTTTTCCTTCTGCTTTGACCGCCTTTTGCTGCTGGGGAAGCAGTGGGCTGGTGTTCAGGGAGCATGCTGGAGGAGAAGTGTGTCCTGCACATGAAACGTTGGATTCACTGCAGGCATGGTGCCCAGGAGCCAGCTGGTAGTGGCTGTGAGAGCGGTTTGTGCTTCTCTTCCCACCTCTGTGTTCAGTATCACAGCAGAGTTGGGATCTTTACATGACAGAAATTGGCAAATGCTAGAAATGTGGGCTTTCACCTCCTGAACAGCTCCTAGCAAATTGTTGCCCACTGGGCAGCAGGAGGCTCACACCCAAGAGGCAAGAGGGTGCAGAGATGGACCAGGGAACCCACGGGTTTACAGCTCCCCTCTTGGGCTCATTCTGGAGGCTTCAGTGTTGAAGGGAGAAGATTTTAAAAGAGTGGAATTGCTGCACAATTTAAACTGCTATTTTTTTTCTCTCTCCTATTTTTTATGGATGAGGGCAAATAACAATTTGAGATGTTCAACATACATTCTCTGTGGGAAAACAAGATGGCTGGCAGTGGGGTCTGTCTTTGGGTCCAGCTCTGTGATGGGGTCATACCTGGGTCCTAAGGAGGTGGGGTACCCATGGGGAGGGGGGGCTGTGGTGTTAGCGATGGAATGACAGGGCACCTGAGACTGCTCTGGTCCCATGTGGTCAAGCGGGAGAAGAATTCTCCTTCATTCACTCACAGAACACTGTGATTTGGGCCCCTCTGGGGGTCCTGGTGTCTGTCAGAGGAGGAGGTGCTGGATGAACTTTGCTGTTTGTGAAGTGCTTTGGGGCTCAGGATCTGAGCAGATGGTGACCAGGACAGGAAGTTTCCATGGTCTGCGTTTCCATGGCACAGGTGTGCACAGTAAATATTTGCTGGGTGAAAACCAACACTGAATGCCACTAGCTTATTGAAAGTTATTCATCTTGTTTGTGGGTGGGTGGGGGCCTGCTCTTGACCATGGGGCGAGGGGAGCATTCTCCCCACATTGAGGCCTTCTTCAGCTTTAGCTGCCATGGCGATTGGGAAGGTTGTTAACACTAGCGGGAAAAGACACTATGACAGCCAGACAGGAAGGCTCCCAGGAAGACAGTGCCACTCTCCCAGGGAAGGAGGGGAAAGGCTGACCCACCTCCAGCACATGAACCTTGACCTGGCTGGAGACCAGTCCCTGCTCCTCAGGCCAGCAGCCTGTGCAGGTCTGGCCTGGACTAGAGATCAAAAATGTTGATGCTGACTGCAGAGGGAGCAGCTGAGGTCAGCTAAGACCACCTCCGGGCCCAGGAGCTGTGAGAAACAGTCATAGGCCTCGGATCCTCTGCCCCGGGGGTGTTGTGAGGTGGGCAAGATACAGCCCTGGGACCCACCTGGCCTCCTTCCCCACAGTGTGGCTTCTCGAGGCTTGAGGTCATCGTAGTGTGGGAGATTCACCTCACCCAGAGAGGCGGCTTGGCTGTGGGTTTCTGAAAAGGTCATTGGTCTGGGAGGCTGGAGACCTGGTCCTAGTCTGGCTTTGACACTTGCTTGCCCAATGTTCTAGACCCTGGGTTTTGTCAATTAACCTCAGTTTCCTGTAGAATGAGAAGATAATCCTGTCTCTCATAGGAGAAAGTGCTTGGTAAACTGGAAAGTGCTAGATGGGAGGTGCTGATGATGGTTTAGTCTCTGGCTGCCTCTGACTGACCAGAGACTTGTGGGAAATGCCTGTTGTATAGAGTCACAAGAACAGGTGAAGCAGTGCCCCCATTATGCATGGAACAGACTTTTCCCACCCGTCTCATTGCCATGGGGCACAGGGACCCATTTCAGGACCTCCCATCATCCACTTTTGGGGACCCTAAACTCCGAATGGCTTCTCTCAGGCTGCCTTGCCTCTAAAATGGACAGTTTTCCCAATTGTTGCCTCACACGGCATGGTGCAGCTGTCTTTATTTTCTCTGTTGATACTACATCAAATCATAATACAGACAAAAACCTTAACCTGGGAGCCAAACAGATTAATAGTCAAACTAAAGAGTTGTGCTCTTTGAATTCCTCAGTAACTATACTGAGTCTGTACCTAAATTTAGCACTGATACATGCTCAATAAATGTCTCTTGAATTGGTGAGGTGAAAGTCTCCCCATGGAACTGTCCCCAACTCCCCTGCTGCGGGGACATGTGAGGTGAGGCTCTGACCCTGGCCACATGGGAGGCCAGTGTCTCCTAGAGCATGAGGTCTTTACCCGGGTCCTGGGGCCAGAGTTATCCTGACTCTTCTGGTCAGCTTCAGTCGTGAGCTTGCAAATGTGATATTAGGACTGGAGGGAGGAGCCAGAGAGCGTGCAGGAAAGAGGCTTCCCGAATGGCCTCAGGCCCCGGGTGCTCCAATGCAGGCCATGGGTGCGCCCCAAACACAGGACATTCTTTTGGCTTATGTGAGTGAGGGTCGGTTCCTGGTGCTGGCCACCTCCCCCCCAATTTCTGCCCCTTCTGAGCTTGCTCTGCATTGCCACCCCTCACCCTCAGCCCGCCCAGCCTGGGGCTCACCTTCCTGCCCAGGGTCTGCTACGGCCCAGCACCCTCCACAGGAGAGCTGGTGTCCTTGTTGCCTTCACCCCTCAAATCTCATCCTCTGCCCAGTGATTCCACTGCAGCAGTGTCTCTCTCTGTCCTGTCACCTCTGCCCTCCATCACCGCCCGATTTGGCCCTTCATCTCTTGCCTGGATTATCACATCCCCTGACTGGCCTGGCAGCCTCAAGGGTCTCCCAAAAGCCACGATTAATCTTCCTAAAGCTCCTCTCTGTGTTCAAAAAGTTTCGTGATTTCCCATTATCCACAGAATTTATTCCAGATGCCTCAGCCTGGCGTTCAGCATCAACTACAGCCCATCTACTCAGTGTGGCCCCAGAGCAGTGGCACCCTCCCTGCCCATCGCCCCCGGAGCTTGTAATGATTGCAGAATCGCAGCTCCCCACCAGACCTACTGCTCAGAATCTCCTTTTTAACAAGATTGCCAGGTGAACCATATACCTTCAAGTTAAAGAAGCATGTGACTTAAAAATTTTAAATATGTATGTAATCAAATCTATATAATTCAGGGGTTCTTGACCTTTTTTGTTCCATGGACCCCTTTGCCAGTCAAGTGAAATGAATACCACTGTAATTTATTTATTGTATGCATTCATTTGTGAAGGAAATGCTAGATTTCAGTTAGAGGTCAGAGAAAATAAAGATAATAAGTTGATTTTTTTCAGTTCAAGCTCACAGACCCCCTGGAATCTTTGGGTCCCTGGACCCCTGGTTCAGAACCCCTGATATAATTGGAGTCATATGTGTATATGGTTTAAAAAAATGTCCTGAAAGTTTCAGTCCCCAGCTGGCCCCAGTCTCTCTCCCTAGAGGCAAACACCTTTATTATTATTTCTGGTTTTAGTTGTTCTATGGGTGCTTTCATGCCTTTAGATAATGCTTGTAAGGCTATTATTTCTGGATCTTTCAAAGTGATACATCACCTACTGACTTCCTGTTATTCCAGGTAGAGATTTAGCTCATTCGTGTACCTCTGCCTTCCCTTCTGCCCGCCTGCTCCCCTCCCTCCTTCTTTCTGGCCCATTTTCATCACATTCATTCTTCTATGGACAGCTGCTCCCCAGGTGTAAAGTGGCATTATTCTGAGCCACAGGATTGCTGGCCTCACAGGTGAGGTGGATGTTCACCTGGCTCAGGGGTAGGGTCAGGCTTAGCTTCCAGGAGTTGGAGGCTGGCCCCAGGGTCCCTCTCTGCTCCAGCTCCTCGGGAAGTCCTTGCTCAGCCAGGTCACCAGTCAGGTTCTCTGTAGCCCCTGGGGTTGCACCAGCCTGATGCCTTGGATGGGGAATGAATCAGAATCTGGGGGTGGGGGATGGGCTCTGAGGTAACATGGGACAAGAGAGAAACTGAGCTTCAGGATTGGAGGCCCACCCACGTGGATCAGCCTC
>JAQZBX010098142.1:0-11610 GCA_029593785.1 Cabassous unicinctus | reverse complement strand
CAACTTTCCCCCAGCACAGCACGTGCTTCCGGGAAAGCTGCCTCCACCTGAACCGACATCACGACATCACGCAGGTTATTCAGCACCAGTCCCGCCCCCACACCTCCAGCCGCAGGGACAGGGTCCAGAAAGGGCAGGTACGCTAAAATGGTCCAATCAGCTTGAAGCCCAGGCTTTGGATTCATGGCTGGGAAAGCCGCCTCCCTCCTGGACCTGGAAGCCGTAGCCTGGGAGCTCCCGAGAGCTCCCTTGGGGCCGCAGAGGAGAAGGCACTGAGAAAGAGGGCAGCTGGGCTCTGGTCGGAATTGCCTCAAACACCAGACCTTGTCTCCAGGGAAACTACACTGCCTCTGGGCTGCAGGCAGTCAGTAAACCAAAGAGGTTAGAGGCAGCGTTTGCTGCATAAGGCACAGCCACTTCCCACCTAGCCTGTGCCTTGATTTTAGAGAAATGTGGTCAATTACCTCATCTTCTCAACCACATCGAAAGCCTTAGTTACCAATCTCTATGGACTCATGGGCACTTTAAGAATCTATCCTTCGTTGAGTGAAATAAGCCAGACACAAAAGGACGAATATTGTATGGTCTCACTGATATGAGCTAAATACGATGAGTAAACTTATGGAGTTGGAATATAGAGTATAGGATAGTAGGAGTCAGAATGTGGGCTGAGATGGGAGAGCTGCTGCTAAATGTATGTAGAATGTTTAATAAGGTCAATTGTAAATATGTGGTAATGGATGGAATCGATGGTAGCACATTATAATGAGTATAACAAACACTGATGGTATAGAAATGTGATTGCAGCTGAAAGGGGTAGTCTAGGGAGGTTAATGTTAATTAAAAGACAGCTAGAGGATAATCTAGGGACTGTATAACATAGTGATTTGGGCGGTAGATGAGGATTGTTGTTAATTTTATAAATATAAGAATGTCCTACTACAAGGTGTTAAGAATATGGTGATTGTGATGGTTAGGCTAATGTGTCAATTTGGACAGGTAGTTGTGTCCAGGTGTTTGGTCAAGCAAGCACCAGGCTAATTGTAACACAAGAGCAGTTATGGACTTCAGTCACCAGTGAGTTTACTACACGGAGGGCTGATTGCATCTGCATCAATCAGGGAGATTGCATCAGCAATGGATGACGCTTTTATCCAATCAGTTGAATGCCTTAAAAGGGGAAGTGATTTCAACATTCAGAGAGAATTTCCCACTCGTTTTTGGACAGCCAACCTCTCCCAGAAACTCATCAAGGACTTTTCATTGGACTTTCATCGGAGCCCCTGGTTTGCAGCCTGCCTGCGGAACCTGGACTTGTGCATCCCCACGGTCACATGAGAGACTCCTATAAAATCTCATATTATTGACAGATATCTCCTGTTGATTCTGTTTCCTGAGAGAACCCTGACTAATACAGTGATACACGGGAAAAATATACCATATAACTTACAGACAACAGTTAACAGTAATATTGTAATATTTTTGTAGCAAAGACAAAGAAGATAGTATATCAATGCTAAAGGTAAAGAAAATAGAATATGGGATTTAGTTTTATGAGATGTGAACAGGATTAAGCATTTTTTCTTCAATTTTGTCATTAACAAGGAGACCTTGGTCCTGTCACTTAACCAGTCTGGACTCATTTATGTATCTTTCTAAAGACTGGAGAGAAACAATTGAGTTTGCTTTTAGAATTAAATGAGATCAATGTGCCTGGACAGAATTTTTAATTTTTTAAAATTTTTTTAATGCTTCCATAATTTGTTAAGCTGCCTTTTGTCTGTTATTTTAATTTTTGAAGTTGGAATAAAGTTTACTTTAAAAAAAGAATCTATCCCAGATTCAGAAGGTACAGGAATACTTAAGGGGCTCTCAGTCCAGGCAGCTCCTTATTAAGAATAAGTTTCCCCTTATTCTCAGGGGAAGACGTGAAGAATGGTGTGGAGCAGGCACATAAAAGGCAGCCTGTCTTCTAAAGGGATAATAAGAAAGGGCATTTACGAGGGCCTACCTGTGAGGGAGATACTACAATTCAGTTTTAAAAGAAGGAAACCGGGCAGCAGAGAGAGGCTCGCCAACCTGCTAACCTGCCAGGTACTATGTTTCTAAAGTCCTTTTACTTTCCAACTCCCCTACCAGCAAAACCTGTAAGTCAGACAAAGCCTCCCGAAAGGGGTGGGGGGAGGCTGACTGCAAACAACACCCAAAATCGGGCAAGGCAGGGCAAAGCAAGAGTTTTCCGAGGAGTAGAAATTCCTGGGGCTCGGAAGGCAGTGTCTCAGTGAGAGGAAGGAGCTGTTCTACAGAATAACCAGGACAATTGTCCCTTTCTAGCATCCAAAGGGGATTTTAGCAGAACATTAAATTACAGTTTTCCCCCCTCTCGTTAAATTCAAAGAATTTGAGGTTTTAGTGCTCTTGGAAAGCATCAATTGTTCTAGTTGATCTACAGGAGAGTTTTCAGGTAGAATTCCAGGTGAGTGGAAAACCACGCCCAAACTCCAAGAGGCAGAGGTGGAAATTCCCAAATAAGGAATATTGATTTCCCAATCATTCGACTGTGAAATAATAACCTTTTTCCAGGGAGCACAGTAAGGAGAAATACCCACGGGCTTAAATTATCTGGTAATTAATGCAATGGTGCATGCAAATCACCGTAGCTCAACAAATAATAAACAGATGGACACTGGAAAACGAGTCAAAACGTTAATTATAAAGTAAATAAAAATCAGAGCTCCTTCACAACAAGTTTTCACACACTCAGGCGGGTAGAGAAAGGCGAGATGAGCGTTATCCTGAGGCTTCCTTGGGGGGTGGGGGGCGGGATTGACACAGGAGCTGGATTAACCAGCCTTTACAGGCTGTCTGCTTCTGAGAACAAAATACCGCTTGGAAAGCTTTTCCTCCATATTTGTAAGGCAAAAGAAAAGAGAAAGAGGATTTTGTCCTCATGATGCTGAAAGTCCCGTGTGGTGCTGCCATCAATTGCATTAATATCTTGACAGATTCCACCCATAGATAGCGGACGCTTTGTGCCAGGAACGAGCTGTGGACCAGAGCCGCGAAGAAGAGAGGAGGTGCCTCCAGAGGGGTCATTTCTGATTATAAAAAGAGCAGGGGGTGGAGAAGGGAAGGAGAGCGGTGGAGATGGGACCTCCTGAACAGAGAGGGCATCTGTCCTTGAGGAGGCTCCCACAGTCTGAGAGGGGAGCTCAGGGATTCCCCCTCCTCCCTCCCACTCCCCTTCCAGATTTCCAGATTAGATGGTAGAAAATGACAGCAGAGGTGGGATGGAGCCCACCCACAGCGAGCATCTGCTGAGCTCTGAGGACAGACCCACCACTGAATCCCCCGGGGCTGCTTGTGGAGCCTGCCGTGGCCGGCTTCCGGGTTGCTGGGGGTTAAAACTCACATGGGGTGCTGTGGGAGCACCCAGGAGGGGAGCCACACCAGGTCTAGGGGCTCAGCAAGCCCTCCAGACACCTGCAGGACCACTAGGGTTTATCCAAGTAAAAGGAGGGGAGGCACAGGTAAGAGAGCTCCAGGCAAAGGCCTGGGGCAGGAGGGAGCTCAGGGCATCCCGAAGGGCAGGGGGGTTGGATGGCTGGATTACAAAGGGGAAAACAGAAGCCCCTGGTGAGGCAGGGAGGAGGCTGGGTGGATGGGAAGGCGATGAGGGCGGAGGTGGGAGAGCACAGGCCAGGAGTTTGGGTTTTATCCAGCGGGAGATTGAAAGTATCGGATCTGCACTCAAGATAAATGGAAAAATCTGCAAGGAGCCTAGCCTGCTCCAACTCCCACCTTTTCTATCATTCTTCCAGTCCGTGGGTTGTTACTGCGTGTGTGAGAGAGAGAGATTGGGGGGGGAGTCCTGCAAACACAGCAGGACTGCTCTCCCCCCCCCAGAAGCCCTTCCTCCCACAAGGATCTCATCCCCTCCCCTATCTTCTCCCCACGATCCTGTCACCTTAGGTCACAGGAGGCACAGGCCAGGGTGGGCCGTGGGGTGGAGGGGAGGGTGATCATGAGGTTGGGGGGGCAGCTTCCTCTGCTATCTAAGGCTAGAACCCAGCGTGTGCCTTTGTGATGTCTTCCCTCTTTTTGCATGTCAGCCTAGGGATAGAAGATGTTTTTTCCCACTTCTACCATATGTTTGGTGTAGACATCTGAGTGATATGCCTTAAAAGAGCTTCCTAAAGGTGTTGGTCCTTAACCATCTTTCTTAACAGACTGCGTCTTCCAAGAAGGAAAGAAAAAAAATGACTGACATTTGCAGGAGCTTGGCAATTGACTCATCTCCCCTAAAACCGAGGGCGCCTTGACATCAGCAAGTCCAGCAGCACCAGCCAGGCAACCCTTCCCAGGCCCTGCGACGCTGCCGTTTCCACTCCTGGGCTACACACTCCTGGTCCAGCCAATGATGAGATTAAGGAGGGAACGGAGGTCTGTGAGGTTGAATAAAAGAAGATTCAGTGCATTTTCAGTGGACAGGAAGGTAAATGCAACAGTGGGGAGATTTGCATGCTCCTATTAGAGCTGAGATCCATCTCATGCTTTTTTAGAGGCAGCGAATGCTCTAAATAGAAAGATATACAATAATCACATTTTAGGAATTGACATCTTCAAACCCTCCTCAAAAAGAAATCACGGTTTTAATTTTTAGCAGCTTGTCCAGGAGCCTGTTCTGTTGATGTGCCAAGGCTCCTCATATGTCCTGACCAAGAAAACCAGAGTACAAAGGAAACATGCCCAGTATTCGGAGAAAATGCGAACAGCATGCTGGTCTGTCCTAGAAACAGTTATTGACAGAGAGCACGATACCAGAATCAAAATTAAGAGCTGAAAAATCACAGTGGCACAACAGAAAAACAGTTAGTTCTGCAGGAAGAACGAACCGGATTCAAATTCCCAAACCAATACCCACTGGCTGAATATGTAACTTGAAACATGTCGCTTTACCATTCTGAGACTGTTTTCTCATAGGTGAAAACACACATATAATATGCCTCTTGGAGGATTACAATGAGACATAAATCAGGTAATGTGTAAAATACCTGGTATATAATGCCTCGGCTCAATAAATCACACCAATTTAGCTGCCAAAAATCAAGGACTATTTGGAAAGTGTTTTAAAAGTCTAAGGGAGAGACAGGTGATGGGGGGAGGCGGGGCTCTACCTGAGCAGGGGGGTGGGGGTGGGCACGTCCTCAGCTCCATTCACTTTCTCCCATAGGACCACTGATTCATCCTCTATTTTCTTTTTCCACTCTGGGGCTGATCCAATTTCTCCACATTCTCCCACAGTGTGGCAGCCAAAATTAAACAGAATGCTCTGGTGATGGTTTCCAAAGCCAACAATGGAACACGGCTCCCGAGCGCATGCTGGGACTTTCACGTGCCAGCCTGGGATGTGCCTCACTCACCACCGTGAGCTTCTCGGGGCCCTCCTGGGGGACAGCCACAGAGTGGGAAACTCTCTCGCTTCAGCCAAGCATGAGGCAGCCTAAAGAAAGAACACCCAACGGGCAAGTCAGGAGATCTGGCTCCAGCCTCCCAACCCTCGGAGCTCCATTCCTTTCATCTGCAAAATGGGAATAACAACTTCTGACTCATTCACCCCAGGATGTAGCTACAAAGTCTGTGAACTACCGAGAAGCCTCAAATAGCCTTCGGTGTGGCCTTGACCCAGTAGAGACAGAGGAGCAGGGGCATCACGTGGCACGAGGAAGGGTCAGTTCAGCCACACTGGTAACAGCCATCCTCCGGACAGGCTTCGGAGTTTTTATCCATTCACTGGTTCCTTTGACAGATATTCGCCAAGCGCCTCTTAGATGTCAAGGTTGGGCACAGAGCCAGGAACGGTTGATGCTCTCACGGTGTCTGCGTCCCCTGGACAAACTTTCAGCTGATGTCAACCTATCCCAGCACGCTGCTGTGTTTTCTTAGCACTCACTCTGCCTGCGATTGTTTGCAGTGCTGATTGTCCTCTGTCCTGAATAATGGCCCTCAACAATGACATCTCAACTTTATCGAGGCCACACTGAACTCTGTTTTGGTCTTCCAGACCCCTAGAAACGTTTTCCTAAGATTCGTCACTCTCCTTAAAGCACCAGTTCCCAAATTCTTTCACCAGCTCCATGACGAACATTTTACACACACAAAAAGTCTCTGAGAAGAGCCGGGTGTGTGCTGATCTCTGGAAACTTAGAAAACGACACAACTTTAAAATATAAAGCCCGACACAAAAGGACAAATACTGTATAATTGCGTTACTATGAACTCAATATATTGTGTAACATACTGTTTGATTAAAAAAAAAATGTATATGTATCCAGTACATTTAATTGAGAAATGTATGTATTTATTCATCTGTGTTTACTTTTTAGTTTTTAATTGTTTATATTTTCAATTATTATATATACAAAATAAGGTTTAAAAAAAAAAACCAATAAAGCAAAACTGACCATGAAAAAATAAATAAATAAATAAACCCTGACTGCAGCTTCGGGTCAGTTCCCTCACCATGTGTGAATGTCTGGTGCGTGTGTATATATGGGTGGGTTTATGTGGTAAGATAATGAATCAGCAAATTCCAAGGCATCCTGAGGATTACAAAGCCTGGTTTCTTTTCAGGGAATTTCCTCTTGGATCAGGGAATCCTGCCTTCCCCATGCGGCAGCTTCCTGGTATCCGTTCTCTCGTTCAATGAACACAGTAGGTATGTCCTTTGAAGAATCTCTGCCTCTCACCCTAAAAAGAGCATTTTAAAAAGGACTCTACCCACAGGAAGTGGGTAGGGTGGGGATTCAAAGAAGGGACATGTAGACGGATGCTTAGGTCAAAAGAGAAAACTTCATTTGTAAGATTAAGAAAGTTAATCTTCCTAAACAGAATGTGGGAATGTGGATAAAGGAATGGTGGGGGAGCAGTGAGGAGAAGGGGCGTTAAAATTAAGTAAGATGCTAATAAGCCGAGCCCTCAATCTTAATGCTTGCACTTATGAACCTTATTCCTGTAATAATGAAACTAAGCCTAATTATAAGTTTTGCTATGAGTTACCTCCTTGTTGCTCAAATGTGGCCTCTCTCCAAGCCAAAGACTGCAAATAACCTCACTACCTCTCTCCCAACATGGGACATGACTCTCAGGGATGAGCCTTCCTGGCACCAAGGGATTATTACCAAGAGTTAATCAACAATGCATTTGAAGAAAGATCTTGATCAAAAGGGGGAAATATGAAATAAAATAGAGTTTTTATGGCTTAGGTATTTCAAAGTGAGTCAGGAGGTCATTCCAGAGGAAATACTTATAAGGGTCTCAACCAGACTTCACAAAATGCTACAGTAAACAAAGCCACAAACAAAAGTTCTCCTGAGGGCCCTAGGGACATCTGGACACCACAGGCAATCCACATGGGCCACATGAAATCAACACCCCCTTGGAGGGCCCTATCTGGGAATATATGCAAAACTATTTACCAAATACAACACAGTTACACTCATTTGTAGGTCACCTAATCATGAGTCTTCTACTTCTTTTATTTGAATCTATAATTGTGAATATACTTGTTAAGTATGCTTCTCAGGGACTTAAAGCCCTCGGATTCATCATAGGCCAGTTGAGCCCTGAAACCCAGTAGATATGCAGCCAACTCCTACTCTTCAGTTCTTCGGGCATGCCCTGGACAGCTAACAAACTGATGGAGAGGGACAAGCCCCATCCCAAAAGTGAGAAGTGTCTTCAACTGCAAGCAGAACAATTCCATTCCTCTGCCCCTTAATAGCCATATCCCTCCTCAGCCTGAAGCAAAGTGGACATGGTCCCAAATCCCTCATGACTGAGAAATTAACAATAAGTGGGCAAGGTAACCACTGACTAAAGCAGATTTACTGTTATTGTAGTTATTATCTTGTGTTGAGTAACTTGTAACATTGATATAAAATATAATTTTTTACTTTTTTATTTTTTTTTTATTTTTTTACCGGGAGGTCCCGGGGATCGAACCCAGGTCCTTCCATATGGGAGACAGACGCCCAGCCATTTGAGCCACATCCATCCCCCTGAAAATATAATTTTTTAAAATTAAGTAAGAGGTAATGAGGTAATAAACAGCCTCACATATCAAGGTGGCAAATTTGGGCTTAATGTTCATTCCCCTCTACCCTTAAGGTTAGAAAAGAACTTCAGAGGTCATTCAGTCCAAACCACACTCAAAGGCAAGACAAAGCCCCTCTCTGGGAGCCTCCGTGCCTTGCTGCCCTCGCTCTCACCACGATACAGCTCTGCCTCATCCTATCTAACACGCCACAGGCCACTGATCTCCTAACTGTGGACTCCTGCTGTCCACGAACAGACCCCGCATGCAGAACCCACTCGAAGGTCTCGGGGACAGCCACCTTCCTTCTAGACCTGCAGCCCCTCACTTTTGAGGATGCCAGCAAGAGCACTGGTGTGAGCCCAGAAAAACAGAGAGTTACAGCAAAACCAGGAACTCTAGTATTTAAAACAACAGCTCAGATATTCTAAGAGTCACTATTTGGCGCTTTCCTCCAAGAGAACGTGGAGGTTGAAACAGAACCAGAGGTGGAGAGATGCCCTCGTCTGTAATGACTATAATCAGGATCTTCCCACGCAAGAAGCTCTTCCCAAAATCCAGCACGGAAGGTCCCCAACTTCACCCCCATGTGACATTCTGACAACCCCAACGTGGGAACAACACAACAGAGTTCTGGAAGAAAGGACAAACCTTTAGCTCTGTTTACTTACTGCTTTTACTTTATTGCCTTACTGTCAGCTTGGACTTTTCAACAACTTAGAATAGAATGATCTCACTGAGTCAAGTGCACTGCAAAGTTTATTGTATAAGACTATAAAAAATAAATTCCCTGGTAAATTAAACCCAATGCTAATAATATTTATTGCTTGCTTTTTCTAATAAACAAAAAAACCCTCAGCATCTAATAGTAACATCCTCTTTCTTTTATGTGCAGTTGTTTCCCTGTTGTTCTATCTTTGTCCCATACCCCATAAAACTTCACAAGAACAAACTGAATGTAATTCCCAGCAAAGTTTGTTGCACTCTTGAATACAAGGCTTCACATTTTACTTCTTCCAAGGTCAGCTGCCCTTCAACAAGCAATATCCTAACACCAGTGGTGCTCAACTGGGTGAATGCGTCAGAATCAGGAGAATCAGAATGGAGGACTTTTAAACTAATGTAACTTATAGACTATAGTTAACAGTAATATTGTAATATTTTTGTAGCAAAGGCAAAGAAGGTACAAATATCAATGCTAAGGGACAAAAACAAACAAACATGGGATTTAGTTTTATGAGATGTAAATATGATCAAGCATTATTTTGCTTCATTAACAAGGAGACCTTGGTCATGTCACTTAACCAATCTGAATTCATTTATTCATCTTTCAGGATACTGGAGAAACTATTAAGTTTGCTTTTAGGATTAAAGAAGATCAATGTGCCTGGACAAGATTTTTTAAAGTAATGCTTCCATAATTTGTTAAGCTGCCTTTTGTCTGTTGCTTTATTTTTTTGAAGTTAAAATAAAGGTATTATTTTAAAAAATACAAATGCCAGGACCCTACCCAGGGCTACTGAATCAGAATTTCTGAAAGGGCACCCACGGGTTTGGCTCCATTACATCCACGCGTAAGAAGCCCTGCTCAAGACAAGGCAATGCTTTTCCAACCGTGAGTCTGAATCTTTATTAAGCTCTAAAAAGGAAATGCAAGCTACGAGAAAATTCTTTCTAGTATTTCTGGAAAGAAATCAGCATAGATTTTTAGACATGCAGCTTCTCTCTTTAGTACAGAAAAACTACATCAATCCACTCCCGAGGGAAAAGAAGGGGACAGAGGCTGAAGATGAAGGGGGAAGTCTTGTACTAGACAGGCCCTTTCCTTGACTGTCTGCACTGAGTGCACGCTATAACCAAAGTGCCTTCATCTCACTGGCTGTGACGGTTAGACCAATGTGTCAACTCGGCCAGGTAATTGTGCCCAGGAGTTTGGTCAAGCAAGCACTGGGCTAACTGTAATACAAGGACATTTATGTACTTCAGTCATCAGTGAGTTTACTGCATAGATGGCTGATTACATCTGCATCAACCAGGGAGATTGCCATCAGCAATGAGTGACACTTTATCCAATCAGTCAAATGCCTTAAAAGGGGAAGTGATTTCAGCATTCAGAGAGAATTTCCAGCTCGTCTTTAGACAGCCAACGTCTCCCGGAAAATCATCAAGGACCTTTCGTTGGACTTTCATCGGAGCCCCTGGTTTGCAGCCTGCCTGTGGAACCTGGACTTGTGCATCCCCATGGTCACGTGAGAGACTCATAAAGTCTCATACTATTGACAGATATCGCCTGTTGATACTGTTTCCCTAGAGAACCCTGGTTAATATACTGACTCTGACAAGAGCTGCTCAGTGTCAACCTCTGACAAAGGGTAGTGCATGTACTCCCCGTGGTATTCTGAATAATCCAGCACCTGCCCTAAATCCAGCATACAGGAAGAGCCCTGGGCTCACAGAGCCTAGGCATGGCCATCAGTGTCCAAGGTCTGGACGAGGTGCTGGAAGGACAGTGGTTAATGCCACTCCCCTGGGCATGAGGCAGGAGCAAGTTGGGGAGCAATTCCAAAGGCTTCTCAGCACAGGGGCAAGGACCTGCACATCTCACAATTGATAAACTTGTAGCTACCCCCCGGTTGCTGACGGGACAGGGCTGACACCAAGAAGCAGAGACCAGGCACAAAGAAGGTCTCTGGAGCCCAGCTGCCCGGATTTGAATCCCAGCTCTCCCAAGGCCAGCTGTGCAACCTTGAGCAAGTGACCTGACCTCTCTGAGCTGCAGTTTTCTCATCTATCAAATGGGGCTAAAACCAGCCTCTACCTCCCTAGGGCTATCCTGAGGACCAATGAGTTGGTATCAACAAAGAACTGAGAACATAGTAAATACGTGTTTGTTAAAGCAGCAAATCATTCTGGATGACGGATTTAAAGAACAGACTGGATGGGGAGGACACGGTGGAGCCTGAGTCTGTTTAGTGGCACTTGGCTTTTTGAACAGATGGAAACACGGCTGGGACTAACAGACTAGACCAAGAAGATGCTCAACGCGACTGCAGTGGCCACAGGCGAGGAGACATAAGGGAGAGGACAGGACAGCATAGCTGGTTGGCAAAATGTACAAGACAACACAGTACAAGGGCAAAGACCTTGAGCTACAGGTCCCTGCTCTGACGTCTACTAGCTGAGGGTCCTTCAGCAAACTGACCGCTCCCCTATGCCGCCTTCCGCTGTGGAAGGGAGGGAGACTCTGCCACTGGGAGGATTCACTAAACGAATGCAGCATTACTTGGTAAAAATTATTATCATACAGTGGTGACACGACACCTGCACGCATAGATATAAAGTGCTTAGCAGCACCGTGCGGATTTCGTTATTATGCTCAGGAAAGGTAAACGCTCCCAGGAATTTTAAAAAGTTACACGAGGGGGGCGGATGTGGCTCAAATGGCTGGGCCTCCGTCTGCCATATGGAGGGACCTGGGTTCGATCCCCGGGACCTCCCGATAAAATAAAATAAAA
>JAQZBX010098141.1:0-11612 GCA_029593785.1 Cabassous unicinctus | reverse complement strand
AATCAAATCAAAACAGATATTTGTAAAGACTGTGTAAGGATACATTTTCCCCTTTCCTTTTCATATTTTCTTATACAATAAAGGGGGAGATGTAAGAACACTTTAGTTAAATTATCCTTGAAACAGTTTAAACCTGCTTTGCTGCACCAGCAAATTACTGCTGCATGGGAAAAAGCTGCTGTTAGTTTCTGCTGAAAACAATGAGGACTTTCTTCCTTTACACTGTTACTTAATTAGAGCTTTCTGCCTCTCCATCATCTCCTGTGAAAAAAAAACTTTCTGAGCGATTTCATGTACAGCAATTGCTTGGGCATGCCTCCTGATGTAGTTGACTGTACATATATTGAAGAAGATTTAATAAACAGGGCTGCTGGGCACCTCCCCCAAAGAATACAAAGCTTCAGAGTGTTTTCATTTGATTCCTGTGTCAGATAATGTAGTTGTTAAAACTTATGTTAAGTCAGTGAGTTATACTTTTTATTGTAATGGATATTTTAGCTTATGAGTGTGTGTGTGTGCTTCAGGCAATGAGCCCTTGCCCAATAAGAGAACCATAGTTATCAGAGATTGCTTATTGTTATTAGCAAATCATATTCCTTGTTTTCAAATACATGTTCTTGCATACTTGAACTTCATATCAAAGAATACAACACACGTCTCAATAGTTTTAGAGTTGTTTGGGGTTCAAAAATGTCAATGTATATGAGATCAATGGATTTGACGGTTAATGTATATGAGATCAATGGATTTGAAACCCAGGAATGTATTTTAAAAACTGTCATAAAAGAAACTAAGTTGGTGTGACAATAGTCATGGTGATTTAGTCAGGGTTCTCTAGGAAAACAGAACAGGAGACATCTGTAAATGGTATGAAAGTTTATAAAATTGTCTTTCATGACTGTGAGGATTCACAAGTCCAAGTTCTTTAGGGCAGGCTGCAAGCCAGGGACTCCAATGAAAGTCCTTAATGCATTCCCCAGGAGATGCTGTCTGTCTGAAGTAGAGATGGAAATTCTCTCTCTAAATGCTGAAATCACTTCTTTTTAAGGCCTTCAACTGATTGGTTAAGACCTCACTCATTGTTGAAGGCAATATCCTCAGTTGGTTGTAGATGTAATCAACCATAGATATAATCAACTCACTAATGATTAAAGTCGATGAAATGTCCTTGTATTACAGTTAGCCTAGTGTTTGCTTGACCAAACAACTGGGCACCATTATCTGGCCAAGTTTGACAAATTAGCCCAACCATCACACATGGCTTGAAATCAACCATAATTAAGCTGTTTAATCCTTTGAGATTGGGATGTGATTCATGCCAAAGATTGCAGTCATGATTATTACCAAGCCATTCTCATCTAGATTGACAACATGTGCTATCATAACTCCTATTGTTGCATAAATAACTTGGGAAAGAGTTTTATCTGCATCTGTAATGGGAAAATAAATTGAATTTCACTTTAATTGATTTTTTTCTGACAAGCTTTTTCCTGGCTTGTTGAGCATATTGTTGACAATGATTATCATATCAATAGCATCTATCTCATTTTATATTCACAGCAAGTGTTATAATCAATTGTGAGAGTAAGGAAGTGTGACTTTCTTATGGCTACTTTCAAATACAGGCCCCATTTCAGATCTTTTAGTCTTACTAAAATGTCTCTAAAACCTGCGTTCTAATGATGCCAAAGATTTTTAAACAACAGGAGCCCGTTGTTATATTATAAATACAATTGTAAATTTGTTTTCCTTCTCCTTATATCAGCAAGGACTTTAGGACCAAGGTCAATTTACCATTAGTGGCATGGCTGAAAGACTATGTTTATATATTGTATGCCTTCCCTCCACCAGACTGTGCTTTGCACAATTGACAGTAATTATTGCCACAGGAGTTTTATGTCACAAGTTGAGCTCTGTCACAAACAAAGTAATAGATATAAATTTACTTTTGATATGAAGAGAGGTAGGGGTGACAATGTGACAATTACTTTTAACAGATTTATTGAGATATTTAAATGTTATTTGTTAAGTTGGCTTTGTTATAGAAAATAGAACTTGATATACTCAGGATGGATGTTACTCTTTAGTTCTTAATGTAATTTTAATTATCCTTCAACTCTTTCTGATTACTTTAAGAAATAAAACTTCTCAGCACACAAAAAATATTGCAAGCCAAGCTCCTTATAAAATATTTACCACATTTCTGCCTATGTCTGTGAATATTGAGAAATACATACTCTTTTTTAATTTTCTGGAAAAGTTTGCAGAGAATTGGTTATTGGATATTCCCTATTAGTTTAGTAGGACCCAATCAAACCACCTGGACATGATTCTTTTTTGGGAGAGGGAGGATTCTAAATAGAAATTTATGTTTTGATATTCATTCCCTTTACCTTTGAAATTTAATTAGCATGTTTCTTAATATCCATGAAAATATATAATACTCATCTTTTTAGGGTCTTAACCTAAAATGTAGATTAAATTTATTTTGCAAAAACACAATTAGTGTGTCTAAAATTTTATTTTTCTTTTTCTAGATTTTTATTTATCCTTCTGACTCATTATTCTGTAATATGTTA
Source organism: Cabassous unicinctus (assembly GCA_029593785.1). Taxonomy (NCBI): domain Eukaryota; kingdom Metazoa; phylum Chordata; class Mammalia; order Cingulata; family Chlamyphoridae; genus Cabassous; species Cabassous unicinctus. The sequence continues at coordinate 9,033 of JAQZBX010098141.1, read as the reverse complement.
GATTATACTAATTCTCAAAATATCCTATAGTCAGTTATGTGCCAATTTCTGACATTTTATTTTTTATATTCTACAAAAAATTAATAAATTTTGTGATATAACTTATATGTCTACCTAATAATGATGGAGACTAACTTTAAAAATTAACTATTAAAAACAATTTAACTATGTATATAATGAAAACATATACCACTCAATACACTGTTCTTTTCTTGGTTCATCATTTGAGGAACAATCAGAAGGCACAACAGGTTTGTTTTTTTTTAAGAAGTGGCAGTTGAGTTATATTTATAAACAACTTGTTTCTACAAATTTAAATATTAGAACATTTTAACCTCTTCCCTTAAAAAATGTGATAAATATCTACAGAAGATAATTTTTGGACACCATATAATCAATAAGAATATTGAGAAATTTCCATAATTTCACATACCACCAATAACTAATACTAATATTTCACTAGAGCCCTCTCCCAGATACTTTTTTCCATGGAAATTCAGGCTTCTATGGAATATCTAAGTGTTCATTTGTCATATCAGTGGCTGAAGACCCACACAATAAAAAAGAAAATATTAAATCGCCATCCTAGGAATCCCTGCTATGTTCTCAATTATAGGGACAAGAATCCCTTGAGAATAGGCAGTGACTAAGAAAATAAAACAGAACAATATGTCAAGCCCTCAATATTATTGCAAGTAACTGCTAATAATATATTTTTATAGACACATGTCCATAGCTCATATTTACATATATAATTTTATCTTAAATGAACTATTATACTTTTTTGTGACTATATAACCTCCACATATTATCTTCAGTGGATATTTACACACTGCTTATTGCATTGTTTTAAAAATTCAAAAGTGAAACACAATGTGTATATATGTGTAGACATTTTTCCTTATATGTTGCATTTTGACCTATTATTGAAATATAATAATATACATATAAATGAATGCTGACAGCATAAATAAACTTTACAAACTTAACATATTCGTATAGCCACATTTTAGATTAAACAAGAACAACAACAGCAAAAACAGCAGGGAATATCATTAGAACTGAAAAAGAATCCCTTCTTTTCCCTTCCTCTATGGACAGAACTTCCATCACCCAAAAAATGTATATCCACTAGTCTAACTTCTAAGTGCATATATTGTTTCTAACTATTTTTTTAACTCTAAGTGGATAAATTTGCATATTCATTTTTGTTATTGGATTCATTCACATTATACACTAATAAATGTATTTCTAGATTGCTCATTTTCATCTTTTTATACTATACCATTTTATAAATATATGCAGAATAAATATCTACTACTCTATTGTTCATTATGAGGATTGGCTCCAGTTTGGAGGTTTTATGAATAGTGATCCTCTGAATATTCTACTGCATGTTTTGATGGAAAATTATATATATTTCTGTTGGGTATATTCCAGGAGCTGATATTGCTAAATCATAGTGTATGCATATTTAGCATTAGTAAAATTGCCAAATAGTTAAACAACGTGGACATACCAAGCTACACTTGCATCGGCAGTGCATGATAATGGCCAGTGCTCAATGTCTTTGTCAAGAGTAGCCATGTTAGTTTTCTTAATGATGTATATGAGTCTCATTTTGTTTTCATTTGCATTATCCGGATCCTTAATGAAATTGAGAAACTTTTCGTATGTTTAAAGGCAATTCAGAAATTTTCTTTTGAAAAGTGTTCATTCAAGGCTTTTGTCAATCTTTATATTTGTTTACATGCCAATTACTTATTGATTTGTAAGGGTTCTTATTACGTTCTACATGTGAGTTCTTTATGATGCATGTCTGATATAAATATCCCTTCCTTTTTTGAAGGTTGCTCTTTTATACTGTTAATTTGCTGAACAGAATTTCTTAATATAGCCCAAATAATTTTTTTTTAATTTTATATGATTAGTGTTTTCTGTGTTCTGTTTTAAAAACCATACATATCACAAAGATTTTTCTCTATGCTTCCCTTTTAAAGTTATTTGCATTTCTCATTTATATCTTCAACCCATCTGGAATTGATTCTGTCTAACGTATGAGGTAGGTTTCTCACCTAATACCATTTAATGAAAGCATCACCCTTTCTCTTTTGGAGAAGAGTGATGCTTGCATGATAACTGAGGTAACTGAGGATGCATAGATCTGTGTGGGGACTCACTATGCTGTTCCATTGGTCAGTCAGTCTATCGCTGGGACAATAACATATTTTGTTAATTACTGTAGTTTTATAAGTAGTTTTGATATCTGGTACTGTAATACATGTAACTTTGTTCTCTTTATGATTTTCTCTACTAATTTTTGTGTTTTAACTTTCTAAATAAATTTTACAGTTTCCCAATTTTCAAAAGAAGGAAGAGGGGAAGAAAAGAAAGGAACAAGGAAGAAAGAGAAGGAAGAAGGAAGGATTTTATAGTTGGGCTTTATTGAAACTATATATTAATATAGGATATTGGACATTGTTACAATAAAAAATTTTCCATTGCATGGATATATTATGTCTATATCCCTACTTATCTCCCTTTGAGTAACTTGTGTAACTTTTATACTTATCATTACAGAGGCCTTAGATTTCTTTTATTATGTTTATTACTATGTTGGGTTTCTCTTTACAAAAATATTTTTGATAATGTTATCTCTCCTTCAATTTTATTTTCTAATTGTTTATTGTTGTAATATACAGCTAAAGTTTGTTTTCTAAATTTATATCCAGCAAATTAATTAAGCCCATTAATTCTAATAACTAATCAATTCATTTTTTTCTGTACACTCAATCATAACGTTTACCAAAACCAAATAGCAGTTTGTGATTTCATTTTCATCTTTCACCATTTTTTCCCCTGCCAAACTGATATCCCCGGAATGTCTAGAATGCAAAATGTAAGAGGTGTGAGTTGGTTTCCTACTTTTGGAGTAAATTCCAGAAGGAAAGATTGTAATGTTTCATAATTACTTTAGATAAAAGAATGCCACTTGAATAGAGCAGAAACCCTGGAAGGAAAATTTCAAATAATGGAGTTCACATAGTGGATTTAAACTGTGTTTCTCTAGACAAATGACATTGAGCATCTTTTCATGGACTTAATTGTCACCTGTGCATCTTCTTTGTTGAAATGTCTATTCAAACCTTTGCAGATATTGCTTTTTTTATCTCCATTTTATTGAAATTTGGGTGTTCTTTATGAATTCTTGTTACATGTTTTTTATTAAAGAGCTATTCAGCAAATATTTTCTCCAAGGCTATGACTTGTTTTCTCATTCTCACAACAGTGTTTTTTGCAAAGTATAAGATTTTAATAGTGATGAAGTACAATATACCTATCTTTTCTCTTATGATTCATGCATTTTGTTCTTAATTTTCTCTATACGTGCCTCTTCTGTCCCTTTTATTTTACCCTGTATTTGATGATGGAATGGGTAGGTGTACGTCCAAGAGACTTTAATCTCTGGGCTGTCCATATGCCAGACAGGTCCTGAGCCTCAGCAGAGTTGCCAACACCTACTCTCCAGTTCATTGGACTCACCAAGGATAACTAACATGATAAGGGTGGACAACCACCACACCAGGGAAACATGAAAGTCTAACTGCAAGCAAGAGAGTCCCATCCATCAGTCATATGGGATTGAAGCCCCCTTTCAATTATAGTTTGAGTGGGCATCACCATCCCAGAATTATCAGGATTGGGGAATAAAATATGGAGTAGAGTGGACTTACTGGTATTCTACTACAGATTTACTGTGATTCTAGCAATGGAAGAAATTATATCATGGAAGTGGAGATAGTGGTCACTGGAGGTGCTGAAGGAAGGGAAAGGGAAAAAGAGGTATAATATGTGGGCATTTTCAGGACTTGGAAGTGTCTTGAATGACATTGCAATGGCAAATACATGCCATTATATATCCTGCTATAATCTACAAAATTGAGTGGGAGAGAGTGTAAACTACAATATAAAGTCTAATCCATGCTTAGTGGTAATGCTCCAAAATGTGTTCATCAATTGCAATGAATATACCACACTAATGAAAGAAGTTGTTAATGTGGGGAAAAGTGTGAGGGTTGGGAAGTGGGGCATATGGGAATCCCTTATATATTTTATGCAGCATTTTATGTAATCTAAGTATCTTTTAAAAATAAAATATATTTAAAAAATTAAAGGAAAAACAGAGAAAAAAATAAAATAAATTTGACTAACTCATGGTCATGCAGGTGCTGCCCTATGATTTCACTAGAAGCTTTATAGCATTAGAGTTTATATGAATGTCTAAGGTTCATTTTGAGACTAGTTTTACATATGGTCTAAATAGTGAATCATGTACCTGTTTTGTAGCAAAAGGCTGTTTAATTTTTTTCAGCCCCAATGTTTTCAAAAGACTATTAGTCCCCCATGGATATTCCTTGGCATCTTTGTTGAAAATCAATTGTCCATATATTTGTGAATCTATTTTTGTACTCTCTATTCTGTTCTTTTGAACTATATGTTTATGTTTTCACCAATACCACATTCTTCTGATTATTTTAACTTTATTACAAGTTCTGAAATTAGAAAGTGTCTTCCAACTTTATTCATTTTCTAAGTTGTTGTCGCTATATTAGTTCCTTTGCTTTATCTTATTAATTTTAGAATCACCTTGTCAATTTCTGCCAAAATTCTTGCTTAGTTTTAACTGGGGTTGCATTGAATATAAAGAACAATTTGGGATTGCATTTAATTAATGGATTGACTCTTTCCAATTAGTCTGCCTACGAGTATCATCTTTCTCTCTCTCCTTTTTCAAATTCAGATTGGATGACCAGAATTCCCTATCTATCAACTTAAGATCCTAGGGTATGAGACCATGCATACATGTATTTAAACAAGTTTTCTATATTTTCTTACATACATACACTGGTAGTAGTATAAAGAAAAGAATATGAAATCACCAAGACACAAAAAGGCCTTATATTACTCAAAAAGTTTGAGCTTATTTCTTCCAGATCTCTAATATTCTATTTCATCTTATAAAATATTGCAGTTATCTATATACTGCCTCTTCTTAATATTTCCTTCCCCTGAGATAACCGTATGCTTTTGTTTATTCATATCTTATCTCCTCTCTGGAAATCTCATTGTTTAAATTTATCTCTCATTCCATTAAAAGTGTAGCATTTACAATTTTAGAATGTGACATATTATTTCAATATATACCTTTTTACTAGATGTTGAAAAAAGTAAGCAGATTATAGTCTGAAGAAGAAGAAACTAGATTTCAGAAAACTTTTTTTATTAGCCCATTATCACTTAACTCATTAATACCATAGCTAGGATTATGTTCTGTATTAATAAATTTCTTTTCCAATCCTGTGTCATATGATTTTTCCAGTGGTGCATCATTTTATACCAGAGATCACAGCTCATTCATCTATTTATTTTTTATCATATAGTCCATTGTTCCAGCACCATTCACATTTATTCTACCAAAATTAAAATTAACTTGTGTTTTTATGTCCCAGAAGACAGAAAAGACAGTGTGTGTTCTCCTTGGGGCATCCCCTGCAGAATTCAAGAATAACTCAGGAAGCTAATAAAAGAGTCCAAATGCATAACAGTCAGAAAATACTTTGAGTTAGAAGTCTGGGCTTGAATCCAGGCTCTGTTAGTATCTAATGTTGTGAGCTTGGCATGTTTTATTTCTGACTGGTATGAGTGTTCTCATCTATACAAGGACCCTAGTATTTTTAAACTGCAGGTTGCTATGCAGATTAAAACAGGATAATGTACACAAAATTCCCGACCCTTAGTAGCTACTTCAAAATATTTGGTAGCTACTACCATAGTTTTCCTTCTGATAAAGTGGAATGTTGGTAAAACTGATCTTATGGATGTCTGTAACGTTATATTTTCAGACTAAAAGTTGAGGAAATGGCTTGAGTCTTCCAGAATGATTTTTTTTTTGTAAATTCAAGCTCTCTATATTTTTACTTTTTAGCATTTATTTCCTCTTAAAGTAAAATCAGCTACACATAAGTACAACCAGTCTAAATTCTTCAAATAATACTTAACATAAATGCCTGTTTGAAGATCAGCTTGATGAAGTAGCTAAACCTCAAATTTTTCTATTATGTCTCCAGTTCTTTGCAGTGAAGCAGATAATTTCCCTAATGAAGCTTAATTTGATATAAAATATGCCTTTATTCATAAATCATCTTTTTGATCTATAGACAGAATCAGAGACATCAACACTGGGCAGGAAGTTATATCAGCAAGGTTATCTGGAACATTAAAAGAAAACACACTCTTTACTGACATAACAAAGGCAGAATGAAGTGAAATGGAGAGATTTTTATTGCACATTAAAGACAGAATAATGAGATTCATTGGGCTTACTCTCAATGAATGTATTTATAGTTAGTGTCACATAACAATCATATGTATAATTAAAAGAAGAAATATTTAGCATATGGTATAGAGCCCACTAGTTGCTCAATGCTGTGAAGATGAAAGTTGATTTTATAACTATTGTGTTTCTCATAAATAGAATTTGGATGTTGTATTTCAATTGTATGCATGCTAAGCATATAATAAAAATGTTAATTTTAGGCAAAATAATTTAATGCAACTCATAAATAAGTACTTTGCCATGATACTGTATTCATGTAGTTGAACAAGTTAGATCTGAAAATTGTGGACATTTTTATTCTTTTATTTGGATCATTAAAACTACTTTTAAAAGCACGCACTCTCATTAGGTCTTAAAGCAAAGATTTCAATAAAGGGCCTTAGCAAATACAATGTTCTCACACTTTCGTGATTGTTGTCTTGTCTCACAGATGGTAGACAAGTGAAGTTTTGTCCTGTAATGTACCTGAAATTTCTCCTATTTATGTTACCCAAGTATACATTGGAATGAACTCCTTTTTTAGACTACCTTGTAGTAGGTTTTTCAAAACTTACTTGAATATTTTTATTTCCTTTAACTAGAGAATTATGGGATAAGAGAGAAAGAGAAGAGATATGAATGTGGAGTTGAAAGAGCAAGTAAGGATTATTGTTAATGGAAATATATATTTATGATGCATTATGTATTGATACATATTTATATTATTAAATGATTTATATGTTTTTATTAATATAACTTCAAAGTACATTGGAAATTATTATATTTATGTGTGTGCACAAGTGTGTGTGTGTTCTATGTAAGTAATAGGTAATGTGCCAAGATTAGCACAGAAATCAGAAATTACCATATATATATATATATTTACATATATATATATATATATATATTTTGCTCTTGATTCTTTAAGGATTAAATGAGCACTTTTTTGTTCTCTGGCCACATATTTATGTTGATATTTACACTTTTTAATCATCTTCCACATGGGATCTATGATTACTTTTCTTGGCAAATAATGGCAAGTGGCTTTCTTCTCTTTCCAGCTTTAGTTTAAGCTGATTTCCTCATGTTCTTCTTAATGTAAGTAATCTCACTATGACAAAACTGTATCGTCTTTCATCATGAATATAAATCATTTTTAATCACTGAATGCAGCCCACCCCAAATCATGGCAGATAATTTGATCTGTTAAACCCTTGAAAACACACTTGCCAATTACTTAAGAATAAATGAAGCATTTCAGTCTGTATCGTACTGAAGGAAAAACAAATGTCACTATGCTGAAATCTAATGCCTAAAGATGTTGGATCCAGTACTGTATTTCAATCACTGAGGCAGTCAGTCCTGATGCAAGTACTTCATTAATGTTTTGTTTTTGTTTTTGATTTTTGCATTTAAACATTTTCCTTTTTTTTAGGTCATGCACTTTACTTTCTTCTTACTCCATAAAAGAAACAGTCTGATGGCATATGGAAAAAAATAAAAGAATTAAAACACTATATTTTAAGAAAACAATAACAATAGCTTTTACAATAAATTTGTTATTAATTATTTGGTGATATTATTTTATAATTATTTTAGAAAATGCATTAGCAATACTAATATTTTAAAGTTATGGCCATATATCTTTTTGATAGAAATATTTCTGGAATATCTATCCAAGGACTTTGCAATACTAATAAACAAATTCATAGAGAAACATCTTGCACACTTACTGTTAACATGTGAAAAGCAATTACAATGTTACAATAACTTGAAGAGGCAAAAATGGATAATTAGTGTAAAATTTCTCAGGAAAGAAAATTGAAAAAAAAGAAGAAAAAAGAGGAGCCCACTAATAAGGCATCAATCTCTGGGGCTATCCCCACTTATATAGGACCTGGGTGTCTCCAGAGCCCTCAGGAGCCCCTCTGTATGCGGTGACATCCACCCTGGTGTTCTATGAGATCCTACTAAGGTTTGCGCAAGCATTACCTCTGGGATGACCTCCCGACTCTCTTTGAAGTCTCTTAGCCACATAAACTCATTTCTCTTTACTCTTTCCCCCTTTTATTCAAGTTTTTTTTTTTTCCAATCATGTTGCCAATTGGCACTTGTTATTAATCCCTCGTTGCTAGGGAGGCTCATCCCCAGGAGTCCTGTCCCACGTTGGGGGGAAGGTAACGCATTCAAATGCTGAGTTTGGCTTAGAGAGAGGCCACATTTGAGCAACAAGGAGGCTCTCAGATGGCAACCCTTAGGCACCCCATAACAGTAGGCCAAGTTTCAGTTACATGAGCAAAGACTCATAAGGCTAGTCCTTAATAACCGGAACCCATCAGTGGGCCATCCTCTTTTGCCAGACACTTCCTCTGCACTCAGGGGACTGCTGCTGCTCCCTTGGAGAATGTGGCAGAGTTCTCCATGCTGGGAATTCAGATTCCCTCATTTATTGAGTGATTGTCTGCCCTCTGTGACAATGCCCCATCCCTAGATAATTTGAACAATTTTATATATCTTTCATGTATATTCAGATGAACTTACTCCCCTGAATCCCACATCCCAGACAACCCCCACCAATGAACTTTTACAGCCCCCACTGTAACCCTTCTGTGATCCAAACCTTCCCTGAACATGAAGCCCATATAATAACGAAATAC
>JAQZBX010098140.1:0-11612 GCA_029593785.1 Cabassous unicinctus | reverse complement strand
TTCAACTTCTTTAGGAACTGCCAAACAGTCCTCCATAGTGGTTGTACCATTTTGCATTCCCACCAACAGTGAAGAAGTGTTTCTATCTCTCCACATCCTCTCCAACACTTGTAGTTCTCTGTCTTTTTAATAGTGGCCATTCTGATAGGTGTAAAATGATATCTCATTGTAGTTTTGATTTGCATTTCCCTAATCATGAATGATGTTGAGCATTTCTTCATGTGTTTTTTTGCCATTTTTATTTCTTCTTTGGAGAAATGTCTATTCAAGTCTTTTGCCCATTTTTTAATTGGGTCGTTTTTCTTTTTATTGTTGAGTTGTAACATCTCTTTATATATCCTGGATATTAAACCCTTATCAGATATGTGATTTCCAACTATTTTTTCCCATTGAGTTGGCTGCCGTTTCACCCTTCTGACAAAGTCCTGTGAGGTGCAGAAGTGTTTAATTTTGAGGAGGTCCCATTTATCTATTTTTTCTTTTGTTGCATGTGCTTTGGGTGTAAGGTCCAAGAAACCACCACCTACGACAAGGTCTTGAACATGTTTCCCTGCATTTTCTTCTAGTAGTTTTATGGTCCTGGCTTTTATATTTAGGTCTTTGATCCATTTTGAGTTGACTCTTGTATAGGGGGTGAGATATAGGAGTCTTCTTTCATTCTTTTGCTTGTAGATACCCAGTTGTCCCAGCACCATTTGTTGAAGAGACTGTTTTGTCCCGTTAACATTAACTTGGTAGATTTGTCAAAAACCAGTTGACTGTATACGTGAGGGTTTATTTCTGGGTTTTCAATTCTATTCCACTGATCGATGTTGTATCTTTATGCCAGTACCATGCTGTTTTGACCACTGTAGCTTTGTAATATGTTTCAAGGTCAGGCAGTGAAATTCCTCCCACATTGCTCTTCTTTTTTAGAATGCTTTTGGCCGTTTGGGTGCACTTTCCCCCTTCCAGATGAATTTGGTGATTGCCTTTTCTAATTCTGTAAAGTAAGCTGTTGGGATTTTCATTGGTATTGCATTGAATCTATAAATCAGTTTGGGTAAGATTGACATCTTCATGATATTTATTCTTCCAATCCCATGAACATGGAATGACTTTCTTGAGGTCTTTTTAAATTTTCTTTTAGCATTGTTTTGTAGTTTCCTGCATATAGGTCCTGTACTTCTTTGGTTAAATTAATTCCTAAGTATTTGAGTCTTGTTGCTATTGTAAATGGAATTTTCCCCCTGGTTTCCTCCTCAGATTGTTCTGTACTAGTGTACAAAAAACATTACTGATTTTTGCTTGTTGATCTTGTATCCTGCCACTTTGCTGAACTCTCATTTATTAGCTCAACTAGCTTTGTCATGGATGCTTCAGAATTTTCTAAGTAAACTCTGCAAACAGAGTTTTACTTCTTCTTTTCCTATTTGGATGCCTTCAGTTTTTTTTTTTTCTTGTCTAATTGCCCTGGCTAGAACTTCTAATACAATGTTGAATAACAATGGTGACAGTGGGCATCCTTGTCTTGTTCTTCCTGATCTTAAAGGGAAAGCTCTCAACCTTTCCCCATTGAGTACTGTGTTGGCTGTGGGTTTTTCATATATGCCTTTTATCAGATTGAGGAGTTATTATGGAAAGATTTAAACATTAAAGCTGCTAGAGTTTTGTATCACCTTTTCTAAGGTAAACCTGTGCTACAATATGAAGCTCAATTGACTTAATTACCCATTTCGCTAAATAAAGGAGCATGCTGTGTTTTACTAAACTATTCTTGTTATCTTTGTTTATTAAGTTTAGTCAGCAATTTTTCTTCATTGGCAAGGTTTTAGCAGTTAGAACTTCCAATTTTATACTTTTTATTATAATTAACTTTCCTAATTAGAAGTTTTACTCGTTCAATAACATCCATGGTATTGTTCTATGAAGATGGTTTTTAATTTTAAATTCCTCCTTAAAATCCATTTTCACACTTATATGCAGCTGTCTGTCTGTAGAGCCAAAATAATTCTTAAAGGAGTCTCCCAACTGCTATGATCAAATTGATTTCTTTTTTTCTGGAACTGGGTTATACATATTATAATTGATTGAGGCCAGAACAAAGGTCAGTTTCCTAGTAAGTGTTGATGTTTTGTATTTAATATTGAATAATATTGGAAAGTAAGGGAAATAACCTAAATGTCAAACGAGAAATTTTAAAAGTGTCAGTGCAGTGAAATATTTTCACAATACAGTAAGTAAAAGGCAATAAAAAATTTTTATTTTTATTTTTTGACGTACCAGGGGCCAGGGATTGAACCTGGGACCTCTTATGTGGGAAGCTGGTGCTCAACCACTGAGCCACATTGGTTTCCTTGAGTTGTTTTTTTTATTTATTTTTTATTTTTTTAATTTGCTTGTTCATTTTTGTTTTTTTTTTTCAGGAGGGACTGGGAACTGAACCCAGGACCTTCCTTGTGGGAGGTGGGAGCTCAACCGCTTGAGCCACATCCACTTCCCCAAAATTTTTTGATATTTAAAATTATGAAGATAAATGTAAGAAAAAACCTGGAAGACATGTACCAAAATATAATAGGTTTTCTCTGGGACCTGTGGCTAGTTTTTTCTTCTTTTTAAAAAATTTAAACAATTTCATTAATTCAAAAAACAAAATAACAGACAAAAGGCAGCTTAACAAGTTAGGAAGGATTACTCCAGAAAAGTTTCTGTCCAGACACTTTTAACTCTTCTAATTCTAAAAGCAGTCTCATTTGTTCCTCCAGTGTTCAAAAAGGTACACAGATGAGCACAGATTGGTTAAATGACATGATCATGGTCTCCTTGTTAATGAAGAAAATGAAAAGCAGAAAAAAAAAGCCGCTTAATCATATCCATATCTCATAAAACTAAATCCCATATTCTTTTTTTTGACCTTTAGCATTGATACAGTACCTTCTTTGCTTTTGCTGCAAAAATATTGCAATATTGTTAATGATAGTCTACAAGTTACATTAGTTATATTTTTCTCATGTATCACTATATTTTTAACACCTTGTATAATGCTCCTGTATTTATATAATTAACCACAATCCTCATATAACACTAAAATCACTGTTACACAGTCCCTATACTATCCTCCAGCTATTCTCCAACTAACATTAACCTCCCTAGACTACCCATTTCACCCACAATCACATCCATAAATCAACAGTATTTAACACTCATTTATAATGTGTTACTATCAACTCTATGTTACCATGTGTTTACAATTGACCTTATTAAACATTCTACATAGAGGAGCAGATGTAGCTCAAGTGGTTGAGTGTCTGCTTCCCATGTACGAGGTCTTGAGTTCAACTTCTGGTACCTCCTAAAAAAAATTCTACATACGTCCAGCATAAAATTTTTTCTTCTTGTGTATTTTCTAAACATTCAATAAGAAGCATTACTTTTATTTTAGGAAATATATTTTAAAACTGTTCTATTGCTTAGCTTTTTTGGGGGGGAGGTACTGGGCATTGAACCCAGGACTTCGTATATGGAAAGCAGGCACTCCACTTGAGTTACATCTGCTTCCCGGAAGAAGCTCTTTAAGCATGGAAATCTGACAGTATATTTTCCTTCTTTAAAAAAGCAAGGTTGTATTAGGTCTCTTGGAAACTGAAACTTTTCAATATGTACATTTCTTAATAAAAACTAACATTTTTTGACCATTTATTTTGTAAATGCTGGGCACCTTTCTATGGACTTTACCGCGACTATTTTATTTAGCCTCACAGTTATTCCTTTTTACATGTACTTAAGGTACAGGGAGATATTAAATAGTACAAATCACACAGTAGGGCCAGAATATGAACCCAGGCAGTATGACCTAGAGCCTATCTTCTTTAACCTCTATTATACTGTACAAGGAAAAAGTAAATAGTGTTTGTGTGCTTTCAAAATGAGCATTAGAAAAACAAGGATGGGGGTAAATAAGGAGAGCCCTTTAACCTGTGTTGAAATTGCTGCATGGAAGGTGCTAGTTGGCAACTGGATGTCAACTAGAGTTAGGCTGGAAGGATAGTCTTTAAAGGTAAAATTTAGAGTTTGGATTCACCTTGAAAATTGAGGTTGCAGTTATTTTTTTTTGCTAGAGTTAAATTATATTTGAATGGTTATGGGGAAGTGGGTGTGGCTCAGTGGATAGAGCCCCCGTTTACCATATGGGAGGCCCGGGTTCGCGTCCTGAGGCCTCCCTGTGAGGGCACGCCGGCCTGAGCGGTGCGGTGGGCTGATGCAGCAACCTCACGGAAGGAAGCGGGTGTGGCGCAATGGATAGTGCACCTGTTTACCATATGAGAGGCCCCGGGTTCGCTTTCCGGCGCCGCCTCGTGAGGGCAGGCCTGCTCGCCGCAGCACCGTGGGCTGATGCGGCAAGACCTCACAGCAAGGGGGAGATGAGCAGACACAGAGAGGACACGCAGCGAATGGACACAGCAGCACAAGCAGCAAGGGGGGGATAAATAAATAAAAATAAATCTTTAAAAAAAAAATATATATATATATATTTGAATGGTTAGAACTTAATAATAACTGTTTTTGCTTTACAATTGCAATTAAAATTAATCTCATTTTCACCATCGTTCTAAAAGGTAGGTATTGTTTGTACTTTTCAAATGCAGAAGTTGGGGTCCCTTAAGTGGTGGTGAAGGAAAGGACCCAAACTCAAAATTCAGGTCTTCTGGCTTTCATTGTATTGCTCTTTTTGTCCTATATTGTTTAGCTTCTTTCTGACATTCTGAGGAATGTGTGTCTGATCTGTTATCAAGTCTTGGTTAAATACAGGGAGAAGGGATTGAAAGAAAGCAGTTTGGGGTACTGAAATAACTTGATATTTGCTAAATTTTTTTCAAAGACAAGGAAAATCTGGGAGTATTTAAGATATTCAGGAACATTTTTAAAAGATCATGGCCCCCCTTTGACACCCTAGTATCAAAAGTCCACATACACTCAATTCTGTATTTTAGGAATTTAAAATTTATGGGTCCCCGATTTAAGATGTAAAAGTGATTCCTTCCATAGTCTTAAGAAGAAGAAAATCTTCCAAATAAAAGTTTTGTTCTGTTTTGTTTTTGGACAATTGGCTTACTAAGGATGGGAAGTCTTAAATCTTTTGAACACCTTGGTGGCTAATTAAGGTTTAACGTGGTTGGTGCCAAGCCACCCTGAGAGAAGAAAGAAGGGAAGGGAGGGTTAGTGGCAACATTATCTAAGGCAGGGGTTCTTAACCAGGCGTCCGTGAACTTGAATTAAAATTCAAAAAATACATTATTCTTGAGGGGACATGTTGGTGCGGGTGTGATATATTTATTAAATAATGCATAGTATAGTGTGGACTTAATAAGGGGTCTGTGGTTTCCACCTGACTGTCAAAAGGGTTCTTGGAACAAAAAAGAACCCCTTATCTAAGGTATTCTATTTCTGTTTGGAAGACACTAAATGCAGTCGTTTGTATTACAAACTTTTCCTGATAGACACCTATCAGTGAGTGGCAATTGGATGTACTGGAAGGGCCTCATAAATAGTAACTCTGCCTGCCTTTTTTTTTTTTTAAGATTTATTTATCCCCCCCCCCCCATTATTTTTTGTTTGTTTGTTTTTTACCCTAGCTGTCTGCTCTCTGTGTCCATTCGCTGTGTGTTCTTCTGTGTCTGCTTGTCTTCTCTTTAGGCAGCACTGGGAACCGATTCTGGGACCTTCCGGGGTGGGAGAGTAGTGCTTTTGCTTGTCTTTTTAAGAGGGACTTGTAGTGGTTGTGATGTGCCTGATTGTACCTTTTGCGTTTGTGCAGTTTTAAGGGCATATTTACTGACATGAAACCATTAAGTTGAAGAGACAGTAGTTTTTAAATTGTGTTCCATATGTATGTTAGTCAGATCTTCTATTAAAGTTCATAAATCTTGTCATATGCCCTGCTTGAAAGGTTTGCTAACTTGCTTTAACACTAAGAGAAATTTCATTTTTTTTGGATCAAAATTTTGCACTAAAGTTTTTATTTAAAAGTTGATAAACTAGGAACAGTAAGAATATGTTTTTTGAAAACTGGACTTAGTTCTGATTGGCTAGGTTTGATAGAATGTAAGTTTTTTAATGCTCTGATCCTTGGTTAATGTTATTTGTAAACTAACAAGAATGTGCTTTTGACACTGATTTTTTATAGTTCTTGTCTGCAGGGAGTCAGAACCGATTTGCATAACCTCCATAGAGAGTATACTTTCTCTTGTTTTGCTAATAATCAGATGTCAAAATGATGACAGCGCCTCTATAATTAGAAAGATTAAAATACTATTCTGATATACTAAGTATGTGAATGCTAATGGTGGATCATTTAAAGAGTGAATTTTCATAGAGTATTTTAAAAAGCATCCTTTGAAAGTTATTCTCAAAATGATTTTTATCTTTGAAACAATCCTTTTAGGATTATTTGTGCTTTTAGTTGTTGCTAAATTAGTGCTGGAACTAAGAAAAATGTTTACCTGATGTTTTTCAGGCCTCTCCTGAGGATTTTGAAGCCTCAACTTCTTTAATTGCCTTCCCAAGGAATACATTTTTTAGTGCTGAGGAAAATAATTGAGCTTTTTAATAATACAGTTGTTGGACTTTTTATTTTGAAGGGGTTAAAATACTACCATTTTTAAGGTTTTAAAAGTAAAGGAAAAAATCTCAGCAGGGAATATATATGGGACTGCTTTACAATCTCATAATACTTAGTTGTTATGGAAATGCTGATTTTATGTTAGAAAAAATTATGATCAGCTTTATTGATAGGAGTAAAGTTTTACTTTTTGGTTAATTTACATGATAGTTAATAAGGTCCCATAGCCCTTTAAAATACTTAAGTATCAAATAAAGATTTTAACAGTATTCTAAGTGGGGATTTTGATAGTTTGGCTACTTCAGGATTATTTTCCTATTTTAAAATTTTTACCTCTTAGAGGCTTTATTATGGTCCCTTGTCTTTTCTTCTGGCCAATGAGCCCAGACTTTGTCAAGGATGTCTTAGTTTTAATATGATAGTGATTCTTCCAAATAATATGTAATTCGTTTATTGGAGTAGAGCTTTGCAGCTGACAATGAAGTTCTCAAAACTATGAC
Organism: Cabassous unicinctus; assembly: GCA_029593785.1. Lineage (NCBI taxonomy): Eukaryota > Metazoa > Chordata > Mammalia > Cingulata > Chlamyphoridae > Cabassous > Cabassous unicinctus. The sequence goes on along the minus strand of JAQZBX010098140.1, from coordinate 4,514 downwards.
ATTTATTCTCTCTTTCTCTTTACATTCTTTGTTAACAAGGAGACAAAGTCTGCAGTGATAAGCTTTTTTAAAAATATTTTTTATTGAAGTATATCATTCATACATGAATAAGTGTACAGTAAAAGTTGTGAAGTTAAAAAAAACAAACATGCATAACATCATACAGGGCTCCCATACCTCACCCCACACCAATACCTTGCATTGTTGTGAAACATTTGAAACAAATTATGAAAGAGCATAGCCAGAGTATTTATTAACTACTAAGTATAGTCATTTCTTAAATTTGGTATATTTTTTCCCCAACCCACCCTATTATTATATTTTTTTATTTGTAAACTATACAATTTATCTAAACTGTGCAGTCAGTGGCACATGGTATAAACACAGAGTTGTGCATTCATCACTTCAATCAATATCAGAGCATTTTCATTACTTAAAAACAACAACAACAACAACAACAAACCACTATCATACCCATATGTTAGTGCTACTAATTACAAATCCTATGAGGTGCTTTCACCATTTCTATTCATTTCCAAACTTTTCCAAACAACTTTTTTTCCAATTCTGCACAGATTAAAGCTCAGCTTTCCATTCTCTAACCACATTCTATTCTCTGGTGATTTATATTCCAGCTATTAACGCCAAGAGTTCGCTCATTATATTTAGCTCATAATAGTGAAATCATACAATATTTGTCCTATTGTGTTTGGCTTGCTTCACTCAGCGTAATGTCTTCCAGGTTCATTCATGTCATATGCTTCACTACTTCATTTCTTCTTACAGCTGAGTAATATTCCATTGTGTGTATATGCCACAGTTTGTTTATCCATTTGTCAGTTGATGGACACCTGGGTTGTTTCCATCTTTTGGCAATTGTGAATAATGTTGCTGTGAACATCAGTGTGCAGATGTCTGTTCGTGTCACTTCTCTCATGGGTATATATGTAGTAGTTTTATTGCCAGATCATTTGGCAGATCTATATCCAACTTCCTTAGGAACAGCCAAACAGACTTCCACAGTGGCTGTACTGTTCTACATTCCCACTAAACAGTGTGTAAGTGTTCTTATCTCTCCACTTCTCCAACATTATGCAGTTTTCTGTTTTGTTAATATTGGCCTTTCTAGTAGGTATGAAATGATATCTCATTGTAGTTGTGATTTGCATTTCCCTAATAGCCAGTGATGTTGAACATTTTTTCATGTGTTTTTTCCCCTGCCATTTGTATTTCTTTTTTAGGAAAATGTCTGTTCAGGTCTTTTGCCCAGTTTTTATTTGGACCATTTGTCTTTTTATTGTTGAGTTCTTTATATATCATGAATATTAGACCCTTGTTGTATGTGTTATTTCCAAGTATTTTCTCCCATTGAGTAGGCTGCCTTTACCCTCTTCACAAAGTCCTTTGAGGTGCAGAAGTATTAGTTTTGAGGAGGTCCCATTTATCTGTTTTTTCTTCTGTTGCTTGTGCTTTGGGTATAAGGTTTAAGAGACCCCTACCTACTACAAGGTCTTGTAATGTTTCCCCTACATTATCTTTGAGGAGTTTTATGGTTCAGGCTTTTTAAAAATTTTTAATTATTTTTAGGAGGTACTAGGTTGAACCCTGGACTTTGTGCATGTGAAGCAGGTACTCAACCACTGAGCTACACCTGCTCCCTTAAGGTCCAGTCTTTTATGTTTAGGTCTTTGATCCATTTTGAGTTGAATTTTGTATCTTGAATCTTTTGGTTATGAATATCCAGTTCTCCCAGCACCATTTCTTGAAGTGACTGCTTTGTCCCATTAACATGGACTTGGTAGGCTTGTCAAAAACCAGTTGGCTGTAGAGGTGAGGATTTATTTCTGGACTCTCAATTCGATTCCATTGATTGATGTGTCTATTTTTATGTCAATACCATGCTGCTGTTTTTTTTTTTTTTAATATGTGTTTATATATTTTTATTTTTTTTTATTTTAAAGAAGCTTTAGATTACATTAAGTGTTACATTAAAAATATAGGGGATTCCCATATGCCCCACTCCTTCCCCCTCCCGCACTTTCCCACATTAATGACATTCTTCATTAGTGTGGTACATTGTTATAATTGATGAACACATATTGAAGCATTGCTACTAACGGTGGACTGTAGTTTATAGTTTACACTCTGTCCCGCACAATTTTGTAGGTTATGACAAAATATATAATGGCCTGTATCCGTCATTGCAGTGTCACTCAGGACAATTCCAATATCCCGAAAATGCCCCCATATTACGTATTACACCATTCTTCCCTCTTCCTCCCCTAAGAACCTCTGGTGGCCACTGCCTTTATATCAATGATAAAAGTTCTTCCATTACTAAAATAATGTCTATAGTAGAGTAGTAATAAGTCTACTTTAGTCCATTGTTCATTCCCCAATCTTGAGGATTTTGGGATAGTGCTTCTAATTGAGAGGGGACTTAGATCCCATGGGGCAGATGGATGGAACTGTCTTGCTTGCAGCTGCAGATGGTCTCTGTTCCTTGGAATGGGCGTTGCCCATCATCATCTCCTTGTTAGTTGTCCTGGGTGAGTCCAATGAATTAGAAAGAGGTGTTGCAACTCTGCTGAGATTTAGGGCTCAACTGGTACGTGGACGGATCAAAGATTTAAGTCTCTGGGAAATATATTTATCAAGTATAGTGCTAATTATAGGTTCAAATACCATGCTGTTTTGACCACTGTAACTTTATATACATTTTAAGGTCAGGAAGTGTGAGTCCTCTGACTTTGCTCTTCTTTTTTAGGATGTTTTTGGCTATTCGGGACTCCTTTCCCTTTCAATTGAATTTGGTAATTGACTTCTATTTCTGTAAAATAGCCTGTTAGAATTTTATTTGGTATTGCATTTAATCTATAAATCAATTTGGGTAGAATTGACATCTTCATGACATTTAGTTTTCTAATCCATGAACATGGAATGTCCTTCCATTTGTTTAAGTCTTTAGCAGTGGGAAGAGGACCCCTGCAACCCCCTCAGTCAGCAGCCGCCTGCCAGGGACTTTTACTGTTTTCCTTTTGATGTTTTATTTTTAGGATTCATTTTATTTGAAGAAGCTTCAGGCTATGATAAACATAAAATACACATACAGTATATAAATACATAAAATCATGCTCACCTCATTCTCCAAAGCTTATATAGGCCTCAGGACGCGAACCCGGGCCTCCCATATGGTAAAAGGGGGCCCTATCCACTGAGCCACACCCGCTTCCCAATATATAGACTTTTGACTTCATGAAATTAATTTCTATATCATTGAGTCTTGGGATTAGAGGGCATATTATCTAATCAATCAGAGAATAACATTATTTTTAACCTGTTAGTCTTAGCTTATAAAAGTTTCAGGCCAATTGGATAGTATTAAGACTAAATATTTGACCATTTACTTGTTATGTTATGTTCTTTTATGTTCAATCCAGATCAATTCATTTCAGAAGGCCAGCAGGTGTTATAAAGTATTAGAATGCAAATTTCTAAGCCAAGTTATAGAATATTAAGAAGCAATGTGATTTCCCTCTATCACAATGTGTTCTGTACAATTAAGCACATTTCTTTCTCTATCTTTAGTTATTGAGCCATGCAAAAATAACTCACACTTTCATCTTTTTTACCTTGGTTGGAATAAGTAGTATTTTCAATCGAAAAAGCATACAATGTCATTGAGATTTTAAACATTAGCCGTTGTCTTTCTTAAAAAGACAGTATGACAACTTCAGAGAAACACTTAAAGGCCTTATCTGTAATTGCCTCCTGAAGCAGTTAACTGTTAATACTCCCATTTTCTTTTTTTTTTTCCCTTGGTATGGTAGTATATATAATATCATACCAATTTGTGATTTTTTTAACTTATTATTTTGAAAGACTTTTAAACTTTCAGGACAGTTGCAAAAATAATACAAACCCATGCAGAGAAGTCCACCATACCCCACACCAAGATACCCAGATCCAACTTTTAACACTTTACAGCATTTGTTGTATCATTCATTGTCTCTATCCATCTGTCTATGTCTGCCTATTTTCTAAACATTTGAGTGTAGGTTATATACATCATGCTCCTTGAACACTTTACTGCCATGTTCATTTTCTAATAACAAGGATTTCACTTTTATAACCATCTTAAGTACAGTTAATAAGTTGAAGAAATTTAACATTGATATAAAGCTTAGAGTCCATATTCCAATTTTTTCATACATCCCAATAATGTCCTTTTAAGCCTTTTCTCCTGCCTTATTAGATCCCATCCAGGATTACGTATTGCATTTAACTGTCATTGACTCTTCAGTTGATATTAACCTTTTTAAAAATTGTGGAGGGAAGCGGGTGTGGCTCAGTGGATAAAGCACCCGTTTACCATATGAGAGGCCCCGGGTTCGCTTCCTGGGCAGGCCAGCTCGTGGGTGGGCTGATGCGGCAAGACCTCACAGCAAGGGGGAGATAAGCAGACACAGAGAAGACACGCAGCGAATGGACACAACAGCACAAGCAGCAAGGGG
>JAQZBX010098139.1:0-11597 GCA_029593785.1 Cabassous unicinctus | reverse complement strand
GTTAGGGTTAGGGTTAGGGTTAGGTGAAGGGTAAGTGTTAGGGTTAGGTTTAGGCCTAGTGTTTAGGGCTAGGTTTAGGTTTAGGGTTAGGGTTAGGGTTAGGTGAAGGTTAAGTGTTAGGGTTAGGGTTAGGCAAAGTGTTAGGGCTAGGGTTACGGTTAGGGTTATGGTTAGGTTTATGTGAAGGTTAAGTGTTAGGTTTAGTGTTAGGGTTACATTAGGTTTAGGGTTACGTGAAGGGTAAGTGTAAGGGTTAGGTTTGGGTTAGGGTTAGGTGAAGGGTAACTGTTAGGGTTAGGTTTAGGGTTAGGTTAAGGGTTAGTGTTAGGGTTAGGGTTAGGGTTAGGTGAATGGTGAGTGTTAGTGTTAGGGTTAGGTTTAGGGTTGGGTGAAGGTTAAGTGTTAGAGTTATGGTTACGTTTAGGGTTAGGGTTAGGTTTAGATGAAGGTTAAGTGTTGTGGTTAGGGTTAGGGTTAGGATTAAGGTTAGGGTTAGGTGAAGGGTAAGTGTTACTGTTAGGGTTAGGATTAGGTGAAGGGTAAGTATTAGGGTTAGGGTTAGGGCTAGGTTTTGGGTTAGCTGTAGTGTTAGGGTTAGGGATAGCGCTCGGTTTAGGGTTAGGGTTAGGGGTAGGGGAAGCTTTTGCGTTTATGATTAGGGTTATGGCTGGATTTACATTTACGGTTAGAGCTAGGGTTAGGGTAAGGTTTAGGTTTAGATTTAGCATTAGTTTTAAGCTTAGCGTTATGGTTAGGGTTATGATTAGGTTTACTGATAAGTTGGTATAAGGGTAAGTGTTAGAGTTAGGGTTAGTCTAGATGTTGGTTTAGGGTTAGGATTAGCGCTAGTGTTAGGGTTAGGGTTAGGGTTAGGTTTAGTGTTCGTGTTAGTGTTAGTGTTAGGGATAGATTTAGGTTTAGGGTTAGGGTTAGTGTTAGGTTTACAGCAAGTTTTAGGTTTAGAGTTATGGTTAGGGCTGGAGTCAGGTTTAGGGATAAGTCTAGGGTTAGTGGTATTTTTATCGTGAGGGTTAGGGATAAGGTTAGGTAAAGTGTAAGTGTTAGGGTTAGGGTTAGGTTTAGGGTTAGGATTAAGTGAATGGTAAGTGTTAGGATTAGGGTTAGGGTTAGGCTTAGGTTTAGGTTTTGCTTTAGGGTTAGTGTTAGTGTTAGCGTTAGGATAGATTTAGGTTTAGGGTTAGGGTTAGGGTTAGGTTTACGGCAATGTTTAGGTTTAGGGTTTGGGTTAGGGGAAGAGTCAGTTTTAGGGATAAGTCTTCGGCTAGTGGTAGTTTTATCATTAGGGTTAGGGATAAGGTTAGATGTAGGGATAGGGTTAGGTTTAAGGTCAGGTTTAGGGTTTAGGGTTAGTGTTAGGGTACGGTATTTGTTAGGTTTAGGGTTAGGGTTAGGTGAAGGGTAAGTGTTAGGGTTAGATTTAGGGTAAGGCCTGGGGTTAGGGCTAGGGTTAGGGTTAGGTTTAGGTGAAGGGTCAGAGTTAGGGTTCCGGGTAGGCTTAGGTGAAGGGTAAGTGTTAGGGTTAGGGTTATGTTTACGGTTAGGGTTAGGTGAAGGGTAAGTGTTAGGAATAGGGTTAGGGTTAGGCCTATGGTTAGGGCTAGGATTACGGTTAGGGTAAGGTTTAGGGTGAGGTGAAGGGTAATTGTAAGGGTTAGGGTTAGGGTTAGGGTCATTCCTAGGGTTAGGGTTAGGGTTTGGGTTAGGGATAGGTTAAGGGTAAGTGTTAGGGTTAGGGTTAAGTTTCGGGTTAGGCTTAGGTGAAGGGTAAGTGTTAGGGTTAGGCTTAGGTTTTGTCCTAGGTTTAGGGCTAGGTTTAGGGTTATAGTTAGGTTTAGGTTTAGGTGAAGGGTAAGTGATAGAGTAGGAGTTAGGGTTAGGTTTAGGGTTAGGTTAAGGGTAAATTTTAGGGTTAGGGTTAGGGTTATGTGAAGGGTAAGTGTTAGGGTTAGGCTTAGGGTTATGTGAAGGGTAAGTGTTAGGGTTAGGCTTAGGGTTAGGTTAAGGGTAAGTTTTAGGGTTAGGGTTAGGGTTAGATGAAGGGTAAGTGTTAGTGTTAGGTTTAGTGTTAGGTGAAGCGTAAGTGTGGTTTAGGGTTAGGGTTAGTGTTAGGGTTATGTGAATGATAAGTGTTAGTATTAGAGTTAGGGTTAGGGTTAGGGCTAGGGTTTGGGTTAGGGTTAGGTGAAGGGTATGTGTTAGGTTAAGGTTAGGGTTAGGATTAGGTTTAGCTGAAGTGTAAGTGTTAGTGCTAAGTTTAGGGTTAGCTGAAAGGTAAGTGTTAGGGTTAGGGATAGGTTTAGGGTTAGGTTTAGGATTAGGGTTAGGTTTAGGATTAGGGTTAGGGATACGGTTTGGCTTAGGGTATGTGTTATGGCTAGAGTTATTGCAAGTGTCAGGGCTTGTTTTAGGGTTAGGGTTAGGTTTAGTGTTAGAGTTAGTGCTAAGTTTAGGGATAGTGTTAGGGTTTGGGTTTGGGTTAGGTGTAGTGTTAGGGTTAGGGATAGCGCTTGGTTTAGGGTTAGGGTTAGGGGTAGGGTGAGCTTTAGGGTTTAGCATTAGGGTTATGGCTAGATTTAGGGTTAGGGATAGAGCTATGATTAGGGTTAGGTTTAGGTTTAGGTTTAGCGTTCAGTTTAAGGTTAGCGTTATGGTTTGAGTCAGTGTTCTGTTTATTGAAAAGGTTGGGATAAGTGTTAGGGTTAGGGTTAGGATTAAAGCTAACTTAATGATTAGGGTTATGGTTAAGGTTAGGGTTAATATTATGGTTAGGGTTATGGTTAGTGTTAGTGTTAGGGTTAGGGTTAGGTTAAGGTTTAGTGTTAGTGTTAGGGTTAGGGATAGCTTTAGGTTTAGGGTTAGGGTTAGGGTTAGGTTTACGGCAAGATTTAGGCTTAGGGTTAGTGTTAGTACTAGAGTCAGGTTTAGGGATAAGTCTAGGGTTAGTGGAAGATTTATGGTTAGGGTTAGGGATTAGGTTAGATGTAGTGACAGTGTTAGGTTTAATGCTAGGTTTAGGGTTAGGGATAGTGTTAGGTCAAACTTTAGGGTAAGGGTTAGGGTTAAGGTTAGCTGAAGGGTAAGTGTTAGGGTTAGGGTTAGGGTTAGGTGAAGGGTAAGTGTTAGGGTTAGGGCTGGGGTTAGGGTTAGGTTTAGGCCTAGTGTAAGGGTTTGGGTTACGGTTAGGGTTAGGTGAAGTGTAAGTGTTAGTGTAAGGGTTAGGTTTAGGTGAAGGTTAAGTGTTAGGGTTAGGGTTAGGGTTAGGGATAGGGTTAGGGTCAGTTGAAAGGTAAGTTTTAGAGTTAGGGTTAGGGTTTGTTTTAGGTTTAGGTCAAGGTTTAGGGCTAGGGTTAGGTTTAGGGTTAGGGTTAGTGTTAGGATTAGGTGAAGTGTAACTGTTAGGGTTAGGGTTAGGGTTAGGCCTAGGGTTAGGGCTAGGGTTAGGTTTAGGGTTAGGGTGAGTGTTAGGGTTAGGTGAAGTGTAAGTGTTAGGGTTATGGTTATGGTTAGGATTAGGTTAAGGCCTAGGGTTAGGACTAGGGTTAGGGCTAGGGTTAGCTTTAGGTTTAGGTGAAGGTTAAGTGTTAGGGTTAGGGTTAGGTTTAGGGTTAGGTTTAGGTGAAGGGTAAGTGTTACGGTTAATGATAGGGTTAGGGTTTGGGCTAGGGTTAGGGCTAGGGTTTGGTTATGGGTTAGGGTTAGGTTTAGGTGAAGGGTAAGTGTTAGGGTTAGGGTTAGGTTTAGGTGAAGGGTAATTGTTAGGGTTAGGGTTAAGGTTAGGGTTAGTGTTAGGTGAAGGGTAAGTGTCACATTTAGTGATATGGTTAGGTTTAGGGTTAGGCCTCGGGTTAGGGCTAGGGTTTGGTTTAGGGTTAGGGTTAGCGTTAGGTGAAAGTTAAGTGTTAGGGTTAAGGTTAGGGTTAGGGATAGGTTTAGGGTCACGTGAAAGGTAAGTTTTAGAGTTAGTGTTAGGTTTATCTTTAGGTTTAGGCCAAGGGTTAGGGCTAGGTTGAGCGTTAGGATTAGGGTTAGGTTTAGGTGAAGGTTAAGTGTTAGGTTTTGGGTTAGGGTTAGGGTTAGGTGAAGGGTAAGTGTTAGGGTTAGGGTTCGGGTTAGGTGAAGGGTAAGTGTTAGGGTTAGGGTTAGGTTTTGGGTTAGGTTTAGGATTAAGGATACGACATGAGTTAGGGTTATGTTTAGGGTTAAGGTTACGGTTTGGCCTAGGTTAGTGTTAAGCCTTGGGATATGATAAGTGTCATGGCTAGTTTTAGGGTAAGGGTTAGGTTTAGTGTAAGGGTTAGTGCTAAGTTTAGGGATAGTGTTAGGGTTAGGGTTAGGGTTAAGTTTAGGGTTAGGGTTAGGGATAGCGATAGGTTTAGGGTTAGGATTAGGCGTAAGGCTAGCTTTTGGGTTTAGGATTAGGGTTATGGCTAGATTTAGGTTTAGGGTTAGGGTTAGGTTTAGGGTTAGGGTTAGGTTTAGGGATCGGGTTATTGATAGGGTTGGGATTAGGGTAAGTGTTAGAGTTAGGGATAGGCTAGATGTTGGGTTAGGGTTAGGATTAGGGCTAGTGTTAGGGTTAGGGTTAGGGTTAGGGTTAAGTCAAACTTAAGGATTAGGATTAGGGGTAAGCCTAGGTTTAATTTTATGGTTATGTTTAGTTTTAAGGTTAGGTTTAGGGTTAGGTTAGGGTTAGGGATAGGTGAAGGGTAAGTGTTAGAGTTAGGGTTTGAGTTAGAGTTAGGTTTAGGCCAAGGATTAGTGGTAGGTTTAGGGTTAGGGTTAGGGTTAGGTTTAGGTGAAGGGTAAGTGTTAGGTGTATGGTTAGGTTTAGGCTTAGGTGAAGGGTCAGTGTTAGGGTTAGGGTTCGGGTTAGGTGAAGTGTATGTGTTAGGTTAGGGCTAGGTTTTTGGGTTTGGTTTAGGATTAAGGATACGGCATGAGTTAGGGTTATGTTTAGGGTTAGGGTTACGGTTTTGCCTAGGTTAGTTTTAGGGCTAGGGATATGTTAAGTGTAAGGGCTAGTTTTAGGGTTAGGGTTAGTTTTAGTGTAAGTGTTTGTGCTAAGTTTAGGGATAGTGTTAGGTTTAGGGTTAGGGTTAAGTTTAGGGTTAGGGTTAGGGATAGTGCTAGGTTTATGGTTAGAATTAGGGGTAGGGCTAGCTTTTGTGTTTAGGATTAGGGTTATGGCTGGATTTAGGGTTAGGTTTAGGGTTAGGGTAAGGTTTAGGGTTAGGTTTATTGATAGGGTTGGGATTAGGGTAAGTGTTAAATTTAGGGTTATGCTAGATGTTGAGTTAGGGTTAGGATGAGGGCTTGTGTTAGGGTTAGGGTTAGGGTTAGGGTAAAGTCAAACTTAAGGATTAGGATTATGTTTAAGGCTAGGGTTAATTTTATGGTTAGAGTTAGTTTAAAGGCTAGGTTTAGGGTTAGGGTTAGTGTTAGGGCTAGGGTTAGGGTTATGGATAGGTTTAGGTTTAGTGAAGGGTAAGTGTTAGGGTTAGGGTTAGAGATAGGGTTATGGTTAGGTGAAGGGTCAGTTTTAGGGTTAGTGTTAGGGTTAGGATTGGGGTTAGCTTTTTGGTTATTGTTAGTGTTAGCGTTAGGGATAGCTTTAGGTTTAGGGTTAGAGTTAGGGTTAGGTTTAGGGCAAGGTTTAGGGTTAGGGCAACAGTCAGATTAAGGGATAAGTCTAGGGCTAGTGGTAGTTTTTTCATTAGGGTTAGGGATAAGGTTAGATATAGGGATAGGTTTAGGTTTAAGGCCTGGTTTAGGGTTAGGGTTAGTGTTAGGGCTAGGGTAAGTGTTAGGGTTAGGGTTAGGTGAAGTGTAAGTGTTCGGGTTAAGGTTAGGGTTAGGGTTAGTGTTAGGCCTTGGGTTAGGGTTAGGTTTATGTTTAGGGTTAGGTGAAGGGTAAGAGTTAGGGTTAGGGTTAGGGTTAAGGTTAGGGTTAGGGTTAGGTGAAGGGTAAGAGTTAGGGTTAGGATTAGGATTAGGTGAAGCGTAAGTGTTAGGGTTAAGGTAAGGGTTACGGTTACGGTTAGGCCTAGGTTTAGGTCTAGGGTTAGGGTTAGGGTTAGGTGAAGCGTAAGTGTTAGTTTATGGTTAGGGTTAGGATTATGGTTAGGTTAAGGGTAAGTGTTAGGTTTAAGTTTAGGGTTAGCTGAAAGGTAAGTGTTATGGTTAGGAATAGGTTTAGGGTTAGGTTTAGGATTAAGGTTAAGGTTAGGGTTAGGGTGAGGGTTACGGTTTGGCTTAGGGTTTGTGTTAGGGCTTGGGTTATGGTAAGTGTCAGGGCTAGTTTTAGGGTTAGGGTTAAGTTTAGTGTAAGAGTTAGTGCTAAGTTTAGGGATAGTGTTAGGGTTGGGGTTAGGGTTAGGTGTAGTGTTAGGTTTAGGGATAGCGCTGGGTTTAGGCTTAGGGTTAGGGGTAGGACGAGCTTTAGGCTTTAGCATTAGGGTTATGGCTAGATTTAGGGTTAGGGATAGAGCTACGGTTAGGGTTAGGTTTAGGTTTAGGTTTAGCGTTAGGTTTAAGGTTAGCATTATGGATTGGGTTAGGGTTATGTTTATTGATAGGGTTGGGATAAGGGTTAGTGTTAGAGTTACGGTTAGGCAAGATGTTGGGTTAGGGTTAGGATTAGGGCTAGTGTTAGGGTTAGGGTTAGGGTTAGGGTTAGGATAAAGGCTAACTTAAGGATTAGGTTTATGGTTAAGGCTAGGGTTAATATTATGTTTAGGGTTATGGTTAGTGTTAGGTTAGGGATAGGGTTAGGTTTAGGTTTAGTGTTAGTGTTAGGGTTAGGGATAGCTTTAGGTTTAGGGTTAGGTTTAGGGTTAGGTTTACGGCAAGATTTAGGTTTAGGGTTAGTGTTAGGCCTAGAGTCAGTTTTAGGGATACGTCTAGGGTTAGTGGTAGTTTTATGGTAAGGGTTAGGGATAAGGTTAGATGTAGGAATAGTGTTAGGTTTAAGGCTACGTTTAGGGTTAGGGATAGTGTTAGGGCAAACTTTAGGGTAAGGGTTAGGGTTAAGGTTAGGTGAAGGGTAAGTGTTAGGGTTAGGGTTAGAGTTAGGTGAAGGTTAATTTTTAGGGTTAGGGTTAAGTTTAGGTCTAGGTTAGGGTTAGGGTTATGGTTAGGGTTAGGTGAAGGGTAAGTGTTAGGTTTAGGGATAGGGTTAGGTGAAGGTTAAGTGTTAGGGTTAGAGTTATGGTTAGGTTTATGGTTAAGTAAAGGGTAAGTGTTAGTGTTAGGTTTAGTGTTAGGCCTAGGTTTAGGGCTAGGGTTAGGGTTAGGGTTAGGTTTAGGTGAAGGGTAAGTGTTAGGTTTAGGGTTAGGGTCAGGTGAAGGGTAAGTATTAGAGTTAGGGTTAGGGTTATGTGAAGGGAAATTGTTAGGGTTAGGGTTAGGGTTAGGGTTAGGCCTAGGGTTAGGGCGAGTGTCAGGGTTAGGGTTAGGTGAAGGGTAATTGTTAGGTTAGGGTTAGGGTTATGGTTATGTTTAGGTGAAGGGTTACTCTTAGGTTTACGGTTAGCCTTAGGTTTAGGGTTAGGCCTAGGGTTTAGGCTAGGGTTAGGGTTAGAGAAAGGGTTAGGTTTAGGTGAAGGGTAAGTGTTAAGGTAAGGGTTAGGGTTAGAGTTAGTGTTAGGCCTAAGGTTAGGGCTAGGTTTAGGGTTAGGTTTAGGTTTAGGTGAAGGGTAACTGTTAGGGTTAGGGTTAGAGTTAGGTGAAGTGTAAGTGTTAGGGTTCCGGGTAGGCTTAGGTGAAGGGTAAGTGTTAGGGTTAGGGTTAGGGTTAGGTGAAAGGTAAGTGTTAGGGTTAGTTTTAGGGTTAAGGCTTTCTTAACGATTAGTTATGGTGAAGGCTATGGTTATTTTTAGAGTTGGGGTTAAGTTTAGTGTTAGGGTGAGGTTTAGGGTTTGGGTTAGGGTTAATGTTAACTTTAGGTTAAAGGATTAGTGCTAGGGTTAGAATTAGGTTTAGTTCTAGGGTTAGATTTCGGTTTCGGGTTAGGGTTAGGGCTAGGTTTAGGGTTTGTTTTTGGATTAGGGATACTCATGAGTTAGGGTTATGGTTAGGGTTAGTGTTACGGTTTGGACTAGGGTTAGTTTTAGGGCTAGGGTTATGGTAAGTGTCAGGGCTAGTTTTAGGGTAAGGGTTAAGTTTAGTGTAAGGGTTAGTGCTAAGTTTAGGGATAGTGTTAGGGTTAGTTTTAGGGTTAGGTGTAGGGTTAGGTTTAGGGAAAGCGCTAGGTTTAGGGTTAGGGTTAGGGGTAGGGCTAGCTTTACGGTTTAGGATTAGAGTTATTACTAGATTTAGGGTTATGGTTAGAGCTAGAGTTAGGGTTAGGTTTAGGTTTCCATTTACCGTTAGTTTTAAGGTTAGCGTTATTGTTAGGGTTAGGTTTAGGTTTATTGATAGGGTTGGGAAAAGGGTTAGTGTTAGAGTTAGGGTTAGGCTAGATGTTGGGTTAGGGTTAGGATTAGGGCTAGTGTTAGGGTGATGGTTTGGGTTAGGGTTAAGGCTAAAAAGGATAAGGGTTATGGTTAGCCTAGGGTTAATATTATGGTTAGGGTTATGGTTACTGTTAGGGTGAGTGTTAGGGTTAGGTTTAGTGTTAGTGTAAGATTTAGGGATAGCTTTAGGTTTGGGTTAGGGTTAGGGTTAGGTTTACTTCAAGATTTAGGTTTACGTTTAGGGTTAGGGCTAGAGTCAGGTTTAGGGATAAGTCTAGGGTTAGTGGTATTTTTATCGTTAGGGTTAGGGATAAGTTTAGATGTAGGGATAGTGTTAGGTTTAAGGCTGGTTTAGGGTTATGGTTAGTGTTAGGGCAAGCTTTAGAGTATGGGTTTGGGTTAAGGTTAGGTGAAGGGTAAGTTTTTGGGTTAGGGCTAGTGTTAGGGTTAGGTTTAGGCCTAGGGTTATGGCTAGGGTTAGGCTTAGGGTTAGGGTTAGGTGAAGGGTAAGTGTTACGGTTAGGGTTAGGGTTAGGTGATGGTTAAATCCTAGGGTTAGGGTTAGGTTTAGGTTTAGGGTTAGGTGAAGGGTAAGTGTTAGGGTTAGTGTTAGGGTTAGGGTTAGGCCTAGGGTTAGGCCTAGGGTTAGGGTTAGGGTTAGGGTTAGGATTAGGTTTAGTTGAAGGGTAAGGGTTAGGGTTAGGGTTAGGGTTAGGGTTAGATATAGGCCGAAGGTTAGGCCTAGGTTTAGGGATAGGTTTAGAGTTAGGGTTAGGTGAAGGGTAAGTGTTAGCGTTAGGGTAAGGGTTAGGGTTAGGCCTAGGGTTAGGTCTAGGGTTAGGGTAAGGGGTAGGGTTAGGGTTAGGGTTAAGGTTCGAGTTAGGTGAAGTTTAAGTGTAAGGGTTAGTGTTAGGGTTAGGTCATGGGTAAGTGTTAGGGTTAGGGTTAGGGTTAGTGTTAGGTTTAGGCCTAGGGTTAGGGCTAGGGTTTGGGGTAGGGTTAGGGTTAGGTGTAGGTGAAGGGTAAGTGTTAAAGTTAGCGTTAGGTTTAGGTGAAGGATAAGTGTTAGGGTTAGGTTTAGGTTTAGGTGAAGGGTAAGTGTTAGGTTTACGTTTAGTGTTTGGGTAAGGGTTAGGTGAAGTGTAAGTTGTATGGTTAGGGTTAGGGTTAGGTGAAGGGTAAGTTTTAGGGTTAGGGTTTGGGTTAGGGTTAGGTTTAGGGTTAGGTGAATGGCAAGTGTCAGAGTTCGGGTTAGGGTTAGGGTTAGGGTAAGGGTTAGGAGAAGGGTACGTGTTAGGGTTAGTGTTAGGGTTAGATGAAGTGTAAGTGTTAGGGTTAGGGTTAGTGTTAAGTGAAGGGTAAGTGTTAGAGTTAGGGTTAGGGTAAGGGTTAGGGTTAGGTGAATGGTAATTGTTAGGGTTATGGTTATGGTTATGGTTAGGGTTAGGGTTAGGCCTATGGTTAGGGCAAGGTTTAGGTTTAGGGTTAGGGTTAGGGTTAGGTCAAGGGTAAGTGATAGGGTAAGGGTTAGGTTTAGTGTTAAGTTTAGGGTTAGAGTTAGGCCTAGGGTTACAGCTAGGTTTACGGCTTGGGTTAGGATTAGGGTTAGGTGAAGGGTAAGTGTTAGGTTTAGTGTTAGGGTTAGCGTTAGCGTTAGTTGAAGGGTAAGGTTTAGTGTTAGGGTTAGTGTTATGGTTAGGCCTAGGGTTAGGAATGGGGATAGGGTTAGGGTAAGGGTTAGTGTTAGGTGAAGGATAAGTGTTAGTGTTAGGGTTAGGGTTAGGTTTAGGGTTACGTGAAGGGTAAGTGTTAGGGTTAGGGTTAGGGTCAGGTGAAGGGTAAGTTTTTGAGTTAGGGTTAGGGTTAGGTTTAGGTTTAGGCAAAGTATTAGGTCTAGGTTTAGGGTAAGGGTTAGGGTTAGGGTTAGGTGAAGGTAAGTGTTAAGGTTATGGTTAGTTTAAGGGTTAGGTGAAGAGTAATTGTTTGGGTTAGTGTTCGGGTTAGGTGAAGGGTAAGTGTTAGGGTTAGGGCTAGGTTTTGGGTTAGGTTTAGGATTAGGGATACCGCATGATTTAAGGTTATGGTTAGGGTTAGGTTTACGGTTTGGCCTAGGTTAGTGTTAGGGTTAGGGATATGGTAAGTGTCAGGGCTAGGTTTAGGGTTAGGGTTAGTTTTAGTGTAAGGGTTTGTGCTAAGATTAGGGATCGTGTTAGGTTTGGGTTAGGTTTAAATTTAGGGTTAGGGTTAGGGATAGCGCTAGGTTTAGGGTTAGGGTTAGGGGTAGGGCTAGCTTTTGGGTTTAGGATTAGGGTTATGGCTGGATTTAGGGTTAGGGTTAGGGTTAGGGTTAGGGTTAGGTTTAGGTTTATTGATAGGGTTGGGATTAGGGTAAGTATTAGAGTTAGGGATAGGCTAGATGTTGGTTTCGGGTTAGGATTAGGGCTAGTGTTAGGGTTAGGGTTAGGGTTAGGTTTAAGGCAACCTTAAGGATTAGGATTATGGTTAAGGCTAGGGTTAATTTTATAGTTAGGCTTAGGTTTAAAGCTAGGTTTAGTGTTAGGGTTAGTGTTAGGGCTAGGGTTAGGGTTATGGTTAGGATTAGGGTTAGGTAAAGGGTAAATGTTAGGGTTAAGGTTAGTGATAATTTTAGGTTTAGGGTTAGGGTTAGGGTTAGGTTTACGGCAAGGTTTAGGTTTAGGGTGGGGGTTAGGGCTAGAGTCAGGTTTAGGGATAAGTATGGGGTTAGTGGTAGTTTTATCGGTAGGGTTAGGGATAAGGTTCGATGAAGGGCTAGGGTTAGGTTTAAGGCTAGGTTTAGGGTTAGGGTTAGGGTTAGGGTTAGTGTTAGTGTTAGTGTTAGGGTTAGGGTTAGGGTTAGGCTTAGGTGAAGGGTAAGTGTTAGGGTTAGGGTTAGGGTTAGGGTTATGGTTAGGTGAAGGGTAAGAGTTAGGGTTAGGGTTAGGGTTAGGGTTAGGTTAAGGGTAAGTGTTAGGGTTAGGGTTAGGGTTAGTGTTTGCTTTTGGGTTAGTGTTAGTGTTAGTGTTAGGGATAGCTTTAGATTTAGGGTTAGGGTTAGGTTTAGGTTTAGAGTTAGGTTTAGGTGAAGGGTAAGTGTTAGGGTTA
>JAQZBX010098138.1:0-11625 GCA_029593785.1 Cabassous unicinctus | reverse complement strand
CCAAAAACATCATCCATTCAGGTAGACTTCTGAGAATTTCAGGAGTCAGAAATAAGAATTTCTTCAGCCAGCAGGCTTCTCCTGGGAAATTCAAGTTCACCTTCATTGGAGTTTCCAGCTTGCAGAGCCCTACAGAGCTTTAATGTGCCTGATTTCACAATCACCTTTTTCAAAGTTTCCAGCTTGTGGCCTACCCTACAGAATTCAGATTTGCCAATCTCACGGTCACATGTAGCCAATTCCTATGCTAAGTCTCTTTATATATATCTTAATCAGTTCTAGTTCTCTGGAGAGCTCTGACTATACACGACCTTTGATTTAAGCATTTAAATTTTAGCATTTCCTCCCCTTCCTTCCTCTCTGGCTGATAAATGCCTCCTCTTCTTTCTGGTTTAGCTGAGGCCATCCCTTCTCCCCACTATTCTAGCAGTTGGCCCCAGGAGGGCTTTCTGGAGCTCCAGGACCCAAAGCCATGTTGCAAGCGCTTAAAGAGCAGGTGGGTGATGAAGAGATGGCAACAGCCCAACAATGCCTTTACGCATCTTGGCTGTGGTGGGCAGGAGGAAGGATGTTAGTAGTTATGACCTTTTACTTGGGATTACAATCCTTCTAGACACGTGGGCCTGCACTTTGCCTTCAGTCTCCAATGTCAGGAAGTCTCGTTTTGCAATGGGAGAGGATAGAAATGAGGCTGACAAGACCCTGAATTTGTGTCCTTCGAACTTTGCTTTTTACCAGACATTCCAGATCCTGCTGCTGAGAGAAGAGAACAAGAAAGGTCCCCAGCTCAGCAAGTGCCCCCCATCATGGGACAGACCTGTCAGCGTGGATTTGTAAGTTCTCCCCAAGCTTGGATCTAGCTTCTGAAATGGTACCCTGCACCATAGCCGGCAAAGCCCACTCTCTCTGGCAATGGGTTATGTCAGGGTCCATTTTACAGGAGAGAAAACTCCTATAAAAAAGAACACAATAGCGGCATTATGGGGCACAGCAGGAGCCCTACAGAGCCAGCCCCTATCTCTGGGGCAAGTTAATTCTCCCCAAGCCACATGGGTCCTGCCCCAAGTAGCGCAGGTGATCAGTGCCCATTCCTCATTCGTGTCATCCCTCTGGCTAAACACTTTTCAAACCCTTACATTGTGAAGTGATGAATGTGTGCTGAAAACAGGAACCTGGCTTTTCATCTCTAAGAGAAGTCTTCTTAGGCCTGATTTTATGTTGCCATGTAAAGACAGAAGTCCATTCTTACTGTTTGCTTTTCCCCTGGATGTTGAAATAACCCCCTGGAAAACTTTATAGGACAAAATGATGTTCTGGGTAGCTGGCTCATTTAAAATTAATCCATGCTGCAGGAATATAGCATAGAACAGGAATCCAGTTTGGGAATTTGAGGTGGGGTTTAACCCCAGTGACAAACCTTGTGCCCCTGGGACAAGAGTCTTCTCAGCTCTCACTCAGGCCTGTCTGCTTTGTGAATAATCTCAGGTCAGCCCATGGGTGACAAATTAGTTCCCGATTAGCATCTGGAAGTGGAGACTGCTAGCCCAAAGAGCTTCTTTAGCCTGGAGCTGAGGGAATCTGGAGCTCTCCAGCACAGAGCACTTTCCCTCAGCCCTGCCTAGGGCTGGATTGGTTTAAAAAATGGTCATAAGAAAACAAAACAAAACAAAAACAAAAAAACCCTTCATCATCTCACAGAAAAGTCCCCCATAGCCCAGGCAGGATGTGTCCTGCCTACCTCACAGGGCTTTGAGGAAATTGAATTCCATCCTGTCTCTAAGGCCCCTGCCACACAGCAGGCACCAGATGATGGAAGCTGTCAGTCTCTTTCTCATTTGCAGAGTCTGAGGGGCCTGTTTGGTTGGGGGCGGTGGTTATGGAGGTCACTAAATACACGAATCTGAAAATGCATCTTGGCCCTTGGGCCTCAGAGGCTTCTTCCTTCTTTTCTTTTTGCCTTTTACCCCCACCCCTACGCCAAGAAGGAGGAAAAAAAGGTTTTGCCTGCTTTGGGAAAGGAGAGGCACCTCCAAACCAGAGGTTTGTTTGGGATGTCATAGCCAGCCCTCACGGTTGCCACCGTTCCCTTCCTGTGCTCTTCTTGCTTCCCTAGGCCTGGCCTTGCTGGCCTCAGCCAGGAGGCCGCTGAGAGTGGAAGGCGGGCCAGGAGAGCAAAGCAGCCGGGGTCACCGCCACCCCCCGGCAGCAGGCGTGGGTGGGCACTGGCTGCTGGAGGCCAGTGTCAGTCTGTGGGTCTAGGGCTGGGCCTCTGTGTCTCAGACACAGGATGGAAACCTAGGACTTGGAAATTCATTTGAATCCCTGTCCCTTATGTCTCAGGTAGCCCAGGGTAAGTTGCCCTGAGACTCTGTCAACAGTGACCATTACTGTAGTTGTTGCCATTTAATGAGCAATTACTCTGGGCCAGTCACTCCACTTTACATGCTCTCCTTTACATTCCCATTTTTCAGATGAGGAAACTGAGGCTTAGAGAGGTTAAATTACTTGCCCAAGGTTGCACAGCTGGTCAGTGACAGATCCAGGACATAATTTCTTGTCTCTCTGACTCCAACCCTGTGTCTTTTCTATGTCTACATCAAACTCAGGGCTGAAGGTGATGTGTGCTACTCCGACCATATCTTCCTAAGGACTGATATATTTTGAGTTTTCTCAAGCTTAGAAATGTTGTGCTATGGATGTTGAATCCCTACTCTTAGTCTAAAGAATGGCCAAACATTGTGTGATCTGCTGAGTGTCTTTCTCCTCGGCTCGCAGGCTAGTCCAAGCTCCAGACAGCATTTTCTGCTCTTTCCTTATTCTTAATTCTCACGTAGGCCTCTAACTGTCTGCAAGGCTGGCTTCGTTAGAGCCCTTTAAGCCGGAAGTCTGCATTCATGGATATATTAACGGAAGGCCTGGACTCTTCGGTCCTTGGGCATGTGGAAAATTGCCTAGATTGTCCCGATCACTCAGGCAATCTATGAGGTGACTTTTCTTGCTTCCCTAGCCCTGGGACCATGATTTCTGTGGAGTGTCTTTGATGTGGGACCTGCCCAGAAGAAGGCATGGTTTTTCAGTTCACAAACAGCAAACATTTATTCAGCGCCTACCCTATGCCAGGCATTGTGAAGTACAAGACCAGCTGTAAAGAAAGTCCCGCCCTCCAGGGAGTTTATGTGGGTTACCCCTGATTCTTATAAGGACTAGGGCCATGTCCGCAGGCTGCTATGCAGCCTTCTGGGTATCTCAGTCTCCTTCCTTGTGAAGTGGGATTGCCTCATGTGCTGTCACTCTGGCTCCATCCCTTGTTACCTGCCAAGAGTTGGGAGGGAGGAGGGGAACTAACATTCTTGCTGTGCTTTCTGGGTCTGGTAGTGAGGTAAGAGGTACTTTATAGGTTGCTATGTCAGATAAAGGACTAAAGAGAGGCCTCAGTTCTGAGTTACAATTATCAGAGCCCTTTGAAGCCCCTAGTTGGGGCCAATACACTTGAGTTTGGGTCACATCTATTCTCACACGTAGCTCCCCAGAAAATTTGTCCCTAGCAGCCCAGGGATTGGTTGGGGCCATCCCCCACCCCCACCCCCACCCCCACTGCCTAGGGGGAGGCAGAAAGGCCAGATCAGGCTCTAATTGAGCTGAGTGGTCTTTCCTTTACTGGCAGAATGGATTTAACCTTCTCAAGCTCTAAAGCAGTGAGCTGGCCACATGAGTATCCCCAAACACTCATTTCTGGAGGTATGACTTGAGTCCATCACCTGAGCATTTTTACTCCAACCCATACCTAGCAGCCTCGGCAAGTGGTGACATTTACTATGCCTGTGCTCTTCAAGTAGCCCTCTCTCTGTGCCCAGTGACAGGTGGCTCAGTCCCCAGCCTTCAGCCAGCTGCCCCAACATGCCCTTTCAGCAGGAGGGCTGGCACTCACCTTCCCTGAGGTTCCAGCTTCAGCTCACCTCCGTAGGTTCAGACTTCCTTCTCCATCTAGTAGTCTAGCCACAAGGGAGCAAAGCATCTAAACAGGCTGGCTTGAATTTGAATTTTGGGTATATTGGAAGAGGAAGGAAGATATCTCAAGACAGATGTGCCCTGTTACTCCTGACTCCCAACTTTTAATTATCCCTCTGTATCACTTTGCTTTAGCTGTGTAATAAATCACCCAAACACTTAATGGCTTTAAACAACTTTTTATTTGCCCAAAATTCTGTGAGTTGGCAATTTGGCTGGGTTCAACTGGGACAGCTCTTCTCTGTCCCATTACAGTCAGCTAGGCTCACTCAAACATTTACAGACAGCTCATGGTTTATGGCTTCTCTAATGCGTCTGGCAGGTTACTATAGGCAGGGGTGATGAAAATAATTGGACCATGTGTCAGTCATCTTCCAGCAGACTAGCTAGGTCTCATTGCATGTGGTGGTTGTAAGGATTCCAAAAGCAGGAAGCAACTCCTCTGCTTGCTTTATGTTGCTACTGTCCTTTTGGCCAAAGCAAGTCACATGGCAAATCCCAGAGTCTTTGTGGAACAAGGAAAATTATAATGGCTATTTTTTACAAACAATTTATTACACCCTCTGTATTAGTCAGCCAAAGGGGTGCTGATGCAAAATAAAAGAAATCTGTTGGCATTTATAAAGGGTAATGATTTGGGGGTAGAAGCTTACAGTTACCAGGCCATAAAGCGTAAGTTACTTCCCTCACCAAAGTCTGTTGCCATGTGTTGGAGCAAGATGGCTGCCGATGTCTGCGAGGGTTCAGGCTTCCTCTTCCTCTCAAGGCTCTGTGGTCCCAGCTTCTTCCAATATCAGCTGTAGGCTGGGATAAGTCTCGTCTCTCTCCTGGGGCTTGTTTCTCTCTGGGCTCAGCTGCTCTGTTCTTGCCACAAGGTCAACTGTAGACTATCAGGCTATCTCTCTTCCCGGGGCTTCTGCTGTGTCTATGGAGCCATCTCTATTCCTCTGTGTTCTTCTCCTGTGTGTTTACTTCCCAGGGCTCCAGCTCAAAACTCCAACTAACTCTTCTGCCACGTAATTTTCTCTGTAAGTCCCCACCCACCAAAGGGGCGGGGATGCAACATCCTACTGACAAGGCCCAATCAAAGCCTTAATCATAGTTTAATCAAGTAAAAGTGAAACCTCTGAATCCAATACAATCTGATGTACCCAGAGGAACAGACCAATTTACACAGATAATCCAATATCTATTTTTGGAATTCATAAATAATACCAAACTGCTTCATGCTCCATAACCCTTCTGGCTGCCAACATGAAGAAATACACTTCTTTGATTGGCAGCAGCTTCCAAAAAACTTGTGAATGAAAGGAAGTTCTGAAAGGGCAGGATGTCAACTCATCCCCACCCAGACGCCACCAAGAGCTGGTCACTGCTTGATGGCCATGTAGCTTCCCTGCTCATCTGGGAAGCATTGTGCCCTGTAATCATGGCTCAGTAGGGATCGGACCTTTGTGCTTCTATGGCAACCCTGCAGGCCTCTCTAGCTTAGCTCATTGATTGACACATCTGCCTTCTTTACTAGATGGTGGGCTCCCTGAGTGCAGCACCAGTGTTGTTTTCCATCTTCAAATCTCCACCTTCTAGCACAGTGCCTGGCACATTTGTAAGCACCTTATAAATGTTTATGAGAATAAACTGGTGAATTGAACACTTCTGAGCTCTGCTGCATTTCATCCAGAGAACAGTTAATCAGGTTATAATTAGTTTAGCCAATTCAAGGTTATTTGTTACTACTTTTGCTTTTGGGCAGTGATTTGTTGGCTATAAGTTTCAGTACATGTGAATGCACATTGCTAAGATGACTTTGTAACACCTTATCTTTTCCTGTCTTTCTTTAATGCCTGTGGAAGGATACAACAGGTGAGAGGATAGTGCACCCCCCACTCACAGAAAGTAAGGTAAGATACCTCAATAATCCTCTCATTTTCTTCTGTAGCATTTTCTGAGAGAGAGAGAGAGAGAGAGAGAGAGAGAGAGAGTGTGTGGCAATTCCCTTTAGGGAATTCTGATAACGGTTTTAAGCCAGCCAAGCAATCCTGCAGTGGATTCCCTGGGTTAAGGAGAAACATTCACCTCTCACCTGCTCCTGCCAAGCCCTAATTCCATCACCAAGGGCAGGTGCTTGCTGAGGGGGCCTACTTTTTCTTACTAGGCCCCTTTCTTAGCATTTTCCTGGAGGCGAGATACTAAGTGTTGGAGCTAAACCCAGGGCCTTTCTGTCTTTTTTTTTTTAAAGATTTTATTAATTTATTTATTTATTCCCCCCGGCTGCTTGTGCTCGCTGTGTCCATTTTGCTATGTGTTTTTCTGTGTCTGCTTGTCTCCCCTTGCTGGGCCGTCCTGCTGCGTCAGCTCACTGAGCCGCGCGGGCTGGCTTAACCTTCACCAGGAGGCCCCGGGAAGTGAACCCGAGGCCTCCCATATGGTAAATGGGAGCCCTATTGATTGAGCCACATCCGCTTCCCCCTTCTGTCTTGAAGTGCATGAAATACTGACTGTGGAAGAGACTCTGGGAGAAGGAATGGAAGGGTCTCTCCTTCTACCCTTTCCAATGTGCAGAATCAGGCCTGCCAGGTATGCGATACTCATCTCATCTGCGCTTGTACGTGGATGAATTTCAAATCTTTGCTATTGACCTATCCCACATGGCCCTAAATCAGGGTTTTCTGTGCAATTTGTGATGATCAGTCACCCTCCCTCCCATTCCACAAGCAGGCACCTTACTGTGTGCTTAAAATTGCAGTAGGGTGGATCTAAGCTGGGTTGCTTCATGTGAAGGTGGTGAGGTGGAACTCTTTAAGAGGCAACTTGTTAGGGAAGAAGAACAGTAACTGTCGGTTTCTCCTGCATCTGGGTCCATTACCTGGTCCCAGTTGAGTTCCAAAGCCTGGTCTGGACCACCTCTGCCGTGCTCTACATTCCACTGATTAAGCAATTGTATTCTTGTTCTTTTAAAGATGAGTAAGACTCAGTTCCCACAAAGGACTTGTGGTTCAGAAGTGAAGCTCAACATGCAAACAGATGCATGCACACATACACACTCACGACATAGGGTAACATGTGCCTTAAGAGCCAGGGAAGGGAGTGATCAATGTCAGCTTAGAAAGATAAGGCTGGGTAGTAGATGCGAGACTTGTAGAGGGTCTTGAAGCAGAAGAAGGAATTTGCTGGTCCAGGACGAACATCCCAAGCAAAGAGCGGCAAGTGCAAAAGTAGAGCCTGGAAGGCATGGGGAGAAGTTGGGGGAGGCTGGCTGGCGAGAAGCTGTTGGGGAAGGCAAGGGGTGAGACTGACAAAGTTGGGGCTGAGATTGGATGATCATTAAGGAATTCCTCCAATGGGGCCCAAAGGACCTTCCAGGCTAAGGAGTCATGTGATCAAATTATTTTTTGTCCTTGCAGTGGCAAGGGGCATGAGACGGAGGGAGCCTTTGGATATCCAGGAAGCCAGAGATGGAGGCAGTAGGGTTAAGTGTAGAGAGGCCTCCAGAGTGGGGGGTGTCTAAGATGATCCACCTGGGAGCAAGAAGAAAGTATCATATCACAACTGCCTTATTACCAATTTTTAAAAGACAAATCTATACTAGTGGCCTTGCTTACTCAGCCTTTCAGACGATCACCTGTGTCACCCTGTACACAGGGTCTCTCCCAATGAGGAGGGATCGATAGTCGCCCTCTCCTTTGTTTCCTGGGTCAATTTTAGCATATTGTGAGGTATTAGAGTTTTATAACTATCTTGTTGAAGTAGTTTTATGGGTCATGTTATCTGGTTTTAACTGTCCTTCACAAAATAGACAAGTAGTTCAGAAAAGACTTCTGCAAAAAATACAGGATTGGAGCTAACACATATGAACAAAGAGAAAATGGGAGTGCTGATACTTTTCCTATCCCTGGCACAAGCTATTCATCAGCTGCCTCATAAGGTTAAAAGAAAACAAAGATCTGATCAGATCTAATAAGAAGTTAGTGTTTTAAAAAATTAGAAATGAGGAAGGCTCTATGAATTCTGGATTTACTTTCTGCATTAATGATGCACTAATTCCTACGTGTAGAGTTCCTTGAGATAATTAGCTAATGATACTATATGGCTACCACATTTAAAAAATATTGTTTATTTCATGTTTCTCTTGTTTATTATTTTAATTTTTATTAAGGTATACTCCCCCAAGAGTCAAATGCACAAAGCATAAATGTCAGCTCAGTAAATGTTATCAGTGTATACCCCTATGTAACCATCGCCCAGATCAAGATACAGAACGTTTCCAGCACCCCCTAAATCCCCTCATGCCCCTTTCTAGTCAATATTTCCCCATCCCCTGTCCTGAGGTTATTATTATTCTGACCTCTATCACCCTAGGTTAGTTTTCCTGTTCTTGAACTTAATGTAAATGGAATCTTTTACATGTGAACTTTTGTGTCGGGCTTTAATGATCTTATGCTGTTGCATGTATTCAGACTTCATTTCTATATGCTCTTTTATATAAAAAAAAAATCCTGGGGATTCCACTAAAAAATATTAGAACTATTAAGTTCAGCAAGATTGCAGGATACAAGATCAATACCCCAAAGGCAATTGTATTTCCACACATTTGCAATGAACAATCCAAAAATGAAACTAAGAAAACAATTCCATTTACAATAGCATCAAAAAGAATAAAATACTTAGGGATAAATTTAACAAAAGATGTACAGAACCCATACTCTCAAAAATACAAAACATGAGTGAAAGAAATTAAAAACAGAAATAAATGGAAAGAAATCCCATGTTCGTCAATTGGATGACAATATTGTTAAGATAGCAATATGCTCCAGAAAAATAGCTAGCGGACAGGCTGAAACAGCCCAGAAAAAGCTCTTCTAAGGTTTAGTACACCAGGTGAAGGCAGGACACAGCCCAGAGGAGAGAGGGACAAAGGAAGGAAATTGTGAGGACAGAACTGTGCATTGACACCAGCAGCTGCTGCTGGCACCATCCCCCACACTAAAGACACTTTAGAACTCTTGGGCCTCTGGGCCTGTGACTACAGACAAAGAGGGCTCCAGGGATCTGCCACCACAGGAAAGGAGAGAGTGACACAGCCTAAGGCTGACTCAGCTTCTAACCCAAAAATTTGGTCTGCTATGTCCCATGAGCCCATCCAGGCCAAGTGGGACCACACAGTGGTTTGCCCTGGAAGCCAGCCAAGGACTGGAGAAATTCGATCATCACAATCTCCCTCTCTTCTAGCCTGGACTAATTGCTGAGGATGCTCCAGGAAAGGGGAGAGAGAGGGACACAGCCTAAGGCTGACTCAGCTTTTGACTCACAAATTTGGTCTGCTGTGTCCAGAAGCCCTGGCAGGCTGGGTAGGGCTGTGCCATTGTTTGCCTTGGAGCCTGCAAAGGGCTAAAGATATACAACCCTCCCTATCTCCTCCTCTACTAACAGGAACTGATTGTTGAGGACTCAAAGGGGAGTGGAAATATTTCCAACCCTGGAGAAGGGAGGGGCCTGCCAGAGAAGGCTGGAGAACTGTCTCAGAGAAAGTTTGAATTACAAGGCTCATAGCCTCCAGACAGAAAGCTCTACCACATTGATCCGGTCTGTGTTGCAACAAATACACTCTGACCAGGCATTAAACTGAGAGCTGCCAAGGAGCTCCATCTACTGGCAAGCCAAGGAAGTTCATGCAAGAAAATTAAAAATAAGTAGGAGAGGCTTTTTCCAGCCTTTATAGCCTCCATCCCCAAGGTCCTAGGAAGCAACTCTACAACCAAATACTGGGTCCAGTGCCCAGTTTTGAGCAACCAGCAGGACAATCCTAACAATCCCAGTCTAGTCAAGAATCAAAGAGCAGTGGTAACACACAACGTCCTGCCACTAAATCCTTACAAAAGAGAAAGAAATTGAGCATCTGAATAAACTACATCCTAATCAGATGCCTAGATATCAGCAACAAATTATGAGCCATACTAAGAAAACAGAAGACATGGCCCAAGAAAAGGAATATATCAAAGCCCCAGAAGAGATGCAGAATTTGAGAGAACTAATCAGCAAGATGAGCACAAATTTCCAAAATCAAATTAATGAGTTGAAAGACAATATGGCTAAAGAGATAAATCACATCAAGAAGACATTGAGTGAGCTCAAAGAAGAATTTGAAATCCTGAACAGAAAAGTAACTGAGCTCATGGGAATGAAAGACACAATAGGTGAGATCAAAAACACATTTGAGGCAACAACAGCAGGTTCGAAATGATAGAAGAAAGAATAAGTGGCACCAAAGAAAGAACAGATAAAATTGAAGAGAGAAAAGAATGGAAAAAATTGAGTAGGGGCTCAAAGAGTTGAATGACAATATGAAACACAACAACATACGTGTCATGGGAGTTCCAGAAGGAGAAGAGAAGGGAAAAGGGGCAGAAAGAGTATTTGAGGAAATAATAGCTGAAAATTTCCCAAGTCTCACGAAAGAAATGAACTTACATGTCGAAGTACACATACTCCAATCAGAATAAATCTGAACAGACTTACTCCAAGACACATACTACTCAGAATGTCAAATGTCAAAGATAAAGAGAAAATTCTCAGAGCAACAAGGGAGAAACAAACCATCACATCCAAGGGACGTCCAGTAAGACTTAGCGCAGATTTCTCTTCGGAAACCATGGAAGCGAGAAGACAGTAGTATGATACAATTAGGATACTGAAAGAGAAAAACTGCCAGCCAAGAATTCTTTATCCAGCAAAACTGTCCTTCAAATATGAAGATGAGTAAAAAATATTCACAAACAAACAGAAACTAAGAGAATTTGCAAAAAAGAATCCACCTTTGCAGGAAATATTAAAGGAAGCCTTAGAACCTGAAAGAAAAAGACAGGAGAGACAGGCTTGGAGGAGAGTATAGAAGAAAGAATAGCAGAGAGGAAAAAGAGAGACAAAAATAAGATATGACTTATGAAAACCAAAGAATAAAATGGAGGAAGTAAATAGTGCATTTATAGTAATGTCATTGAATGTGAATGGATTAAACTCCCCAATCAAAAGATACAGACTGACAGAATGGATAAAAAAAAATCAGCCATCCATATTCTGCTTACTAGAAACTCATCTTAGACCCAGGGATACAAACCTGCTGAAAGTGAAAGGTTGGAAAAAGATACTCCATGCAAATAGAAACCAGAAAAGAGCAGGGGTAGCTATACTAATATCAGACAAAACAGACTTTAAATGCAAAAAAGTTATAAGAGATACAGAAGGCCATTTATAGCTTAATAAAAGGAACAATCCACCAAGAAGATGTAACAGTCATAAATATCTATGCACCTAACGAAGGTACCCCAAAATACATGAGAGAACCTCTGGGAACACTGAAGGGAGAAATAGACATCTCTACAATAATCGTTGGAGACTTCAACACCACACTTACATCATTAGATAGAACAACTAGACAGAAGATCAACAAGGAAACAGAGAACTTGAACAATATGATAAATGAGATAGACCTAACAGACATATATAGAACACTACATCCAAACTCAGCGGGTTATACATTCTTCTCAAGTGCCCATGGATCTTTCTCCAGGACAGACCACATGTTAGGCCACAATGCAGCTCTCAATAAATATAAAAAGA
>JAQZBX010098137.1:0-11610 GCA_029593785.1 Cabassous unicinctus | reverse complement strand
CCTGCTTCCCACATGGGAGGTCCTGGGTTCGGTCCCCGGTGCCTCCTAAAAACAACAAGAAAAACAAACAACAAGCAAACATATGGAAAAACCAGCTCAGGAGAGTAAAAAAAAAAAAAAAAAAAAAAAAACTGTAAAGGAAAAGTCAGATGCACTTTATTACATATAATCTCTTCTTTAGCCCAAATTTTACCATGTTGACAACTGCTGGACTAGAGAACAAGCTTCTTTTTTTTCTCCCCTGAAGTTGTTTGTCCTCAGTAGGTTTGGATGAAAGGTGAGTCTTAACCCACCCCCTAGCCCCAGAAGGATTTAAACAGAGGGAGGCGGGGGCGGCAAGAGAGCGTATGTTTGCCAGTAATGCCTATTGCTGAACAAACCCAGGCGATGGCCAGGGCTAGGGCTCTTTTCCTTACAGAAAAGGAGAGCAGGCAGAGCAGGGCTGTCGGGGTTCTTCATCGGAAGTGGTTCTTGAACCTCGCAGGAGGGAAGGGAGAAGGAGTGAGAGAGTAGAGCAGGCCAGTATTCCCCGGTACACCTACCCCTTCGGCATCATGAGTGGCAGGAGAGGAGAGTCCACCGAGAGCCACACCTGTGTGAGAGAACTTTTACTCGGCGGCCACACCCACTACTGGACCTGGCCCAGTCATGGTCTTGGAACGGAACAACGTAGAGCTTTTCTCTAAGCGATGAACAAAGAGTGTCAAGAAAGCTTCTCTCTCCTTGAGGTCTGCATTTTCTCCACTTTGCTAGTTTCTCCTTGGCCTTTAGTATCCATAGTCAAGCTTAGGATTTTTTATGTAAGTTTAGTAATCTCTCCTCTCAACTACGTCTATAATCTTGATAGACTCTCTCAGGGTAACACCTTGACAGGTAGAACCAGCTGATCTTGGGAAGTGATTCCTTTAGGGCAATCTTCATTGGGTTAGTTTTGAAGTCCTTGGCCATGTTCTCCACCACTTTCAGCACAAAAGTCTTTATTCAAGTTCACGTTTGTAGCAGCTATCTGGCCGGTGAAGCCCCACGTGAGGTTTCCCTTAAGACCTTATATTAATGCCTTTTATCTCTGTCTTATTATCAAATGAAAGATGCAATAACTTTATTTAACTTGCATTTTTATCTCTGAGCATCAGTTTCCTCACCTGTAAAATGAGGATACTATCCATCCCTATTTGATAGATTTGTTCCAAGGATGAAGTAAGTTAATAGAAGCTAAATTCTAAGGATAGTTCCTGGTACACAATAAGCACTCAACAGATGTTCATTTTCATTATTGTTCTCACCCTGTTGCTTGGAAAATACTTCATACACTGTTTCAAGCTTATTTGGAATGATATAGGTAATTGATAAATGAAATAAAGGATCGGTTTTAGTTAAGCACCTGCTTTATAACGAAGTCTAGAGGGGTCAGGTATGTAGCTAAATATAGCCCACAGACCAAATCCAGCACTGCCTGATTTTTGTAAATAAAGTTTTATTGGAACACAGCCATGTCCATTCATTTACATATTACCTATGGCTGCCTTCATACTACAGCAGCCAAGTTAAATAGTTGTAACAGAGACTATGGTCCACAAAGCCTGAAAGATTTACTATCTGTCCCTTTACAGAAAAAGTTGCCAACTCCTAGGCATTTGGTATTTTTAAGTACTAGATAGGTCCCTGAAAAGTTACCCGTGAATGTGGTTTTGGTAAAACACTACTATTTGCAATGCAATACTCTAAATAAGAGAAATTTATATTATTTTTGTACATTCTCAGAGAGAAGGAGAGTCAGATTCAACATTGAACATTTGAGAAAACGCCAAAAAAGAGGTAAAAGGAAGTAATTAATACACTTTTAATAATCAAACATCTAAATTCTTATACTATACTCTGTGTTCTGGCTGATAAATCAATTTCATTAGTTGCCTGACAGAGTGGCACCAAAGTTAGGATATTCATCAGCATCAGACAATTTTGAAAACATGGCAGGATGGTGGTAACACCCACCCCACTGATTTGTTGGCTGTCGTGGGAGAGGGCCCAGGCCTCCTTGGGCTTTTGCAGGGCCCCTTTCACTGCACTGACAACTTTTGAGGAGGGAAATATAAAGAAAAATGTATAAAGTGTGTGACCCACATGACATTTAGTTGGCCCTTCTCTTGCCCAAATGAGAGCCACAGGTTGCCCACCATGGGGGGCCCTGGGTGTAACACAAGGCTTGTGTTCTCATTCCTGTACTGCCTTGGACTGTGCGACTTTGGCCTGTCATTTGACGTTTTTCCCTCAATTTCTTCATCTGTAGAGGAAGGGGGAGTGGATTAGATGGCTGCTCTCCTAGGCCCACCCCAGTTCTAATATTCTGGGTATCTCTGAGCTGGACTCTGGAAGGACCATGGCCAGCCCTTCCTTGCCCATGCCAGGGAGAAGCTAAGGCCAGGGGTCTTTAATGGGTCCCCTCACCATGGCTGGAAGGTCAGGAGCAGCTGCTCCTGCTGCTGCAGTTCATAGTAGACCTTCAGGACCTGCTTTGGTGGAATCAGCTCCTCAGTGCACCCCACCCAAAGGGTGTGCAAAGACCCTCTCCCCGAGCAATTCTCAGGTTCTTCTAGAGCAGGTTTCATGGACCCCTTTGCCAGTCAGGTGAAAACCACGGACCCCTTACTAGGTCCACACTATACTGTGTGTTATTTAATAAATATATCACACCCGCCCCAACATGGCCCTACAAGAAAAATGTTTTTTTGAATTTCAATTCAAGCTCACTGACCCCTTGTTAAAAACCCTTGTTCTAGAGCCTCCTGAACTTGCAGGAGAAGAGAGGCTGAGCAGAGAGCAGGGTGGGAAGAGGCAGCGCCCTGAGAGGCGCCTCCTTGCTCTCCTGCTCTCTGTGCTCCCAGCCAGTGCCTCACGTGGAGACATAAAACTCAAGCTGGAGATGCTTCCCTCCAACTGCATTCTGCACAGTGATAATAAGACTAGAGAGGGCCCTGCAAAAATCAGGAGGACACAATGCTAACAGATAAGCCAGACACAATAGTCAAATGCCGCTTGGGTCCACTTATATAAGATATCTGGAATAATCAAGTAGTCTAGAGATGACCAGGGGCCAGGGAGGAGGAACTGGGGGCTATTGCTTAATGGGCACAGCATTTCTCTTTGAGGTGATGAAAACGTTTGGGTAATGGCTGCTGGTGATGGTACGTAGCACAGCATTGTAAGTGTAACTAATATTGCCGAGTTCTACGCTTAAAAATGGTTAAAATGGCAAAATTTGTGTGACATGTGTTACTACAATAATTTTTTTTTTAAAATCACCATATAATAGGTGACAGTGGGCAACTAACTTGACAATTCAGATCCTTCCTTGAGAGGCTTTTGCATAGGATTTTAAAGGGTGGGAGTGGAGAAAGACATTGTTATATGCATCTAATCTGCCATAAAATAAATACCTTGAAATGTAACTATTTCATTTCCTCCGATACATTTTTTTAAAGATTTATTTAATTTATTTATTCTCCCCCTGCCCCCACCACTTGTGCTCGTTGTCTGCTCGCTGTGTCCATTCACTGTGTGTTTTTCTGTGTCTGCTTGTCTCCCTTTGTTGCGTCATCTTGCTGACCAGCTCTCCGCAGGCACGGCCAGCTTGCGTTCACCAGGAGGCCCCGGGAATCAAACCCAGGGCCCCTCATATGGTAGATGGGAGCCCAATCACTTGAGCCACATCTGCTTCCCTCCTCCAATACATTTTAAGTTATAAAAGAGGGATCCCAAAAGGTGGGTGAAGAAGGGAGAGAAATCAGACATAGCTGTAGAGGAAAATGGAATGAACAAAAAAATGCTCTCTTTCAGGTCCAAGAATTGATAGAGCTAAAAATATGAATTTTCATTCTTCTGAACTTCCTGTGACCTGTGGTAAGCTGAAGGGGATCCTATATATGCCGATATTTAAACAAGGTGAGTTTCATGGTCTTTTTCAACTGGAAAATACCCTTGTGAATAACATGCTGTCAGGGAATTGGCAACCGTTAGCTGGAGAAAAGATGGCATTTCCACACTTTTTTAAAATTCATGAAATGCCCGTGAAAAGTGTAGGTCAAGCAGTCCTAACCAGAAACAACCCCGTACCCTCGCTTACCCGAAGGCAGCCACCCACACCTGTTTCCCCACTTTCCCCCAAACACCCAACCACAAGGCAAGTAAACATCCTGTCTCTCAGAGAATGACATCCTGAAACAGGCTCCCCGCCCTCCTCCCGCAACCTCCCCTGTACACCCCCCTTAGGCAGCCCCCAGCTAAGCAGTGCTTTTCCAAGCCCGAGAATATATAAAGGAGCCTTTGCTGTGCAGGGCGGGCTGAGTCTCACTTCAGACCCCTTCCATGCCCGCGATCTAATAAACTTCTCTGCCTGAACTTTGGTCTGTCTCTGAGCCTCACTGAACCGAGATCTAACAAAAAGATGTTCAAAAATTAGGGAAATGCAAGTCAAAACCATGATGAGATACCACTTCACAGCCACTAGAATGGACATAATTTTTTTTAAAGAAATATAAACTAACAAATGCTGGCGAGAATGTGGAGAAACTGGAACCTTCCTTCATGGCTGATGGGAACATAAATGGTTCCACTGCTACGGAAAACAGCTTATTTCCTCGGAAAGTTAATGTACACATTTATATTGCAAGAAATGTACCAACTAATGCAAGATGTTAATAATAAGGTGATATATGGGAACTCTAAGTTTCATGCATGATTTTTCGGTAAACCTACAACTTCTCTAATTAAAAAATTACACAAAATAAAATAATTTTTAAAAAGTTAATGTGCATATTTGAGAAATTCAGCCACAGCCACATCCTTCATGGCCCCACCCCCTGTAAAATCAGTCTATCCTTCTGCTAAGTGGGAATAGCACAGGATTTAGAATCAGAAAACCTGGATTCAAGTCTCAGTCATACCAAAAGTTAAGAATCTGTTTCATCTGTGGCAAGATTCTCAGTCTCTCTGATCCTGAACTTCCTCCTCCATAGAATGGGAATAAATAATAAAATTTGCCTTGTTGTATTTTTGTGAGAAAAAAATGAGATAATAGGTGTAAAATACTTTGTAAATTATCATTGTTAGAGCACAGTAGAAATGTTTGCCTGTTATGATTGATCCTCCCTCCCAAAATATGCTTCTGGCATTAAGAAGTATAAATGTTTGCTCTGTGACTAGATTGTTACCCACTGCTAACATTTCCATAACTACCTTCAACACAAAATATCTGTGAGTGCAAAATGTGAGAAATAAAAAAGTGATTACCATTCACTGGGTGAAAAATATTGAGCAAGAAGATACAGCTGTGTGATCCGCTGCACCTCAGGCTGGCTCTATGCTGGGTCTCAGAGAAGGGAAAGGAAAGAATCCTGGTCATCCTTTAGAACCACTCATTTTTTTCCCCTTTTAAAAATGGTCAGATACTTGCAATAGATACATTTGGCTGGTAATTGTCCTCCTCGTCGCATGAAGGTCAAAGCAGCACCACGTGCAGTGGGAAATCCCCTCCGCCCTGGCCTCTCGGGCTGGGGCAGGGGCCCCGGAAGTCTGCGGGAAACACAGACCCTCCTGCTACTGATCTTGAGCCCCAAGTAGGTGGCTCTGGAGCCAATGGTGGGAGACCCAGTTTAGGAGTTTTCGTGGTCTGGGTCCCCCTCATGTCCAAGGGAGCTCAGCTGGTCTTGGTTTTTACAGGAACCTCAGAGAGGTGTATACAATGTGAGGATGGAAAGTGGTTCACTCTCAGGGAATTTGAAGTTGAAGGAGGCTTTGCAAGATCCAAGAGCTGGAAGACCAGCCTGCGCTGCCATGGATGGCCCCTGAAGGAACTGATAAAGGTACTGCAGCGGCAGGAGGCTCAGACCAAGGACTCAGCCATCACGGTTCACTGACACCACGCTTTAGCAGACTTTCCCAATGTTCTGGAAGTGGTCATGACCCCCGTGGCCCATGGCGCAGTGCCCATATTACGACTAACCTTCCACTCAAGCATTGTCTTGGCTGGCTTACAGTATAGCTTAATCTTCTAAGTGCTTTGAAATCTCGTCTTTTGCAAGGTAGCAAAGTTAGTTGTGGTCTTGACTCTGCCACTAATCAGCTGCTTAACTTGATCAGAAGAAATTTATTTAAACCTGGGGGTCCTTACACTTTGGGGACCAAATAACATGGTGAAATTATATGTCTGAAAATAACACATCTGTATGGGTGTTTCCTGGAGTATAGAATGTTTCAACATTATTTCTTTGGAAATGAGTTTGAATGATAAAACTCATTCTTGAAAGAATATTAAATACCTCCTTTGATCTCTTATCAACACCTTGAGGTGGACAGAGCAGGGACCATGGCCTCTGCTGTAGGCAACCTTGTGCTTTCTGATTTCAAATTCAGTGTTCTTTCTATCACATGCCCCAAAAGGCCCTGCCTTGTGGCACTCTAATAATAAAGGAAAAGCTCTTTGCTCAGCAAACATTTATTGAGCTATAGCTAAAGACACAAGGTGCAGCCTCAGTCCCTAAGTGCCTTTTTCACCTGGGAGGAAGCCTGCACACTCTCAACTGCAGGACCGCACAGCACATCAGTGCTGGACGAAAGCACCATCGGGAACAGACGCGGGAGGCAGAGAATGGTCATTTCTGGCTTTGTGGTTGAGGACAGTTTCAGGGCAGAGTTTGCACTGAGCTGGGTCTTAAAGTAAGGACAGTTCTGACAGGCAACAATGTAGGAACAGGGCATTCTACCTAGAAAGGATGGAATGAAAGTCCACCCTACAGTTTGTCTAGAAGTTGTGGGTAACAAGCCTCAACACACTGCCTGGAGGCCGGAGGAAGGGGTCTGAACCCTTCCTTTAAACACTGGGACATCACTGAAGGTTTGCGTTAGGGAATGACATAGCTGAAACAGTGCTTGAGAAGGAGTCATCTGATCATGAGCAAAATCAGAGGGTAGAGTGCTCCAAAGCCAAGGAGACCAGAAATTGCCCTCCCCAGCCTTTCTGCCTGATAGACCCACATGCAACCTACAAGGCTCAGCTCAAATATCACATGCTCTCTGAAGCCCTTTAAAACTCACATATCTCTGGCTCCCAAAGCACTCTATGAGGGCACAGTTTATACCCTCTTGTCCTTACCCATCTCATATTTACTTTTCTCACCTAGCCCAAGGGCCTGGACACCTTTGTGTGCCCAAGGTCACAGAGGGGCCTGACACCTGTCTGTCACCTGCTAGGTGTGTACTAATGGAGCTGCCCCAGTATGGAAGTGGTAAGGACACAGCTGAAGGTACTGCAGGGAATGGACAGGAAGTGGTGGGTGTAGATGCATTTGTGAAGGAAAACCTAGCAAGACTTTATAAGGAGAGAGGGGCTGCAGTTTTTAAAGCAGACTTTAAAGCTGATCCTGGATAATAGAGAGCAGCATGTTACAGATTTAGAGAAAGGTTACATACCATGAAGATATCTTGAATTTTGAAGTGACAGTAGGACATCCAGGTAGAAATATCTGGTAGGTAGTTGGAAATGCCAAATTCACAAAATAGAAGCAAGGACCCATCATATCATTAATTCCTTTTATCTTTCAGAAGGGATATATACCAGACCCGCCAAAAACATGGAAAAAGGTGATTTTTATATGTCCTTCTGGCAATGTCTCATCTACCATACAGTTGATTTTCCATATCTGTAGCTTTATTTTGTGTTTCTAAATTGACTGATTATGATAAATCTCCTTTTGTAATAGGCTTTAAACATTACATCTTTAAGCTTAAACATTTGAGATGGGGGGGTGTGGATCCTTAAACATAGATAATGAGACAGAACTAATGTTGTATATATGTTTTAGAAAAAGGTCTGGAGGCCATACAAGCTTACAGTTAAACATTAAAAAATTGTGCTGGAGTTGGAAAAGCAAGCATGATTTTGAAATGTACAAAACAATCCATGTAACAGCCATTGTCTTTGCAGCCTCAACTTGAACACTGATTTTTTTTTCCATTGACTTTTCTGGGTTCTATATTTAATGAAATAAGAATGGAACAAAAATTCCCTGGAAACATCCCATTGTGACTCCAAATGACCTGATAGAGAGGAGAATTCCCCTTGGAATATAATATAGTCATATGTGATCTGGTGAAACAAGTAGCAAAAAGCACATTCTCTCCCTTTCTTTTACATCTTCCACTCCTTCCCACTACATATGCATATACATATACATATACATATACATATACATATACATATACATATACATATACATATACATATACATATACATATGCAAACACACACACATGCAGTGTATGCAGGGATTTTTTCCCTTTACAGAGATAATTTTTTCCTTTATAGAGATAATTTTAGGAATAGGGTGATCAGGAGGCAGATACACCCTACTGAGAGGCTGCTTTCCTTTGAAGAGATTCCCTTTGGTCCCACAAGAAGGGCTATGAAGGCTTCACATCCATCCATGGAGGTGAATTCTCCCCCCATCAAAGGAGTATGTAGAGGTGAAAAACCAATAGCTTCCATGCTGTGTGGATGCCAGGGCAGGCGAAGAGATCGTTGATACTTTCCATGGCCTTTCCAAGTCTGGGTGTAAGAGGCAACCTGGCGAAGGAGGCAGAGGGAGGGACTTCCCTTCTAGCCTCTGGCATAGGGGACCACACCAGGAAGTCAGTCTTCACAAACTGGTTTCTGCGGCCTCCTGCCCCTTAGTTGCCTGACAGAGCGGCACCCAAAATTAGGTGCCAGCTCCAGTGGCTTTATGCCTAGAGACCCAGTTATTAGGCTTTCCATCCACAGAGTTTTCTGGAGGAAGAGACATTATTTGATCTGGTCATTCTGACCAAATATCTCTACCCTGCTCCAAAGAGCCAAGGGTACCTCATTCTAGATTAATTAATTGAGCTGACCATCATCCACCCCTTCATCACTGGCACCCTCTCTGAAGGTGTGACAGCTGCAGTCCTCAGAAGGTCTCTCCAGGGTGTCTCTTGCCTCCCTTGGCTTCTGATGCCATAGTGTCATGCTTAGCACATGCCAGGTGATACTATTGGCAGCTTCCCTGTGGACGACAAGATTCCAGTTAACCCCTCTAATGAGAGCTGAGATGGTAGGATATAAAAATCCAAGCTGATCATTTACTGGCTGCTAAGAAACCTCTTCTCTTGAGTGACAGCTGTATGCATTCGCTCATTTGTTCATGCACTTTTTATATCTATTCAGCAAACAACGATGGAGCAGCTACTAAGTGCCAGGTGATGTGCCAGACCAACGGAAAGGCAAAGGAGGCCAAACAATGCCCATGTTCTCAAGGAACTAGTTGAACTTTGTTGTCTAATTATGGGTTGGTGAGGGGCAGAGACATGGCTACCTTTCAGATTGCTGTCCCTTGGATCATGCTGATTGGTTTGTCTATGGCCTCTCTGCCCTGGGCTGGAGATAAAAGCTGAGGCAGTCATTGTCCCAGACAGGACAGAGGCTGAGTCATTCCACAGACAGGAAGCTGGGGTACTGGGAAATATGGAAGCATTTCATCTTCAGGACAGTGGGGCTGTGTCCCCAGGAGGGCTGCAGAAGGCATGGCATTCTCTGCAACACTTATATGGCCTCCAGGACCCTGGACCCTGTGGTCCCTGGGGACTGGGAATGATGTGTCCTCTCCTGATTCTCTCATTGCATCTACTCTGGGTGGGATGGCATATCTTGGTCAACCGAGTTGAAGAAAAATGCCCAAGGGGCCCTCGAACAAGAAGGACCAGTGGGGTTTCTCCACTGTGAAAGCAAGTCCCAGTCTCCCTTTATGGCTTGACTAAGGCTGACCTTGGGCTTGAGAACCAGGGAATGGAACTTGCACTGGGCCAAACAGGTGTAATTTGGCACTTTTTATTCTCCTAGTAGAGAAAGAGGACCTTAAAAACAAGTATGGAATGAAGGGTAGACTGTGATTTGAATCTCTTGAATAAAGAAGCCTGCTCAAATGTGTAGTTGATATGAAAAATTGCATTCAATATTGACCTTCAATCTTTCTTTTCAACAGAATATACTGACTTCTCATGATAGCGTTATCGACCCTTATGTAAGTACTAACTCCCAACTATATAATCCCAGAATAATCCAGGGCTTCCCCTAGGTACATTATGTGTGACAGCACTGCTTTTCCCTGAAGCAGGCTCGCTCTCAGTTGGAGCATGTTACCACGAGTGATGAGCAAAGGCTGTCACGTGCATCACCTAAACCAGACAGATGGTTCTTCATTGGGTGTTTTCTTTTGAAAGCATCTTTTCCATTTGCTTGGATGGAAACCTTCCTACTTCCTCATTTCCCTTCAACAGTGAGTGTGGGAGTCAGAGCTCTGCACCATCAGGAGCTCTAAAGATGGAGCTAGAAGTGATAAAGGACAGGGCCAATCTGCTGATTAGAGGAAATGAATAAAGTTGAGAGGATAGCAGCCTAGAATTATCTCATATACTTTTTAACTTCACAAAACTCTGCTAAGTTATCAAATAGACTGTCACCCAGAGCCTTGCCTTCTATAAGCATTTGAGTAGTAGTACCCAATGGTGATATTTGGATATTTCTATTACCATTTCACACCATGGAATATCAGTGCCCTCTTGATCATTGGAGAATCAATTCCAAAAACCTCAGAACCAATTCAGAAATCTCATCCTTAAGATTCCATCTCTCAACAACTCTTGGGACCAAAAGCTGCATTAATAAAGGTTCTTTTTAGTTCTAGAAAGAGAAGTGTTATAGGAACTGGCTCACATGACCATGGAGATTGACAAGTCCAAATTCTGTGAGGCAGGCAGCAAGTTGGAAACTCCATGAAGGTGAAGTTGAATTCCCTAGGAAAAGCTGCAAGTTGGAAACTGAAGGTGATGCTGAATTCTCCAAAAGAAGCTAGCTGGCTGAAGTAGAGATAGAAATTCTCCTTTTGACTTCTGAAATCCTCAGTTCTCACTTTAAGACTTCCAATTGATTGGATAAGGAGACTCCCTTCATCGCCTAGGGCAATCTCCTTTGTTGATTGTAGGTGTAATCAGCTGTAGATGCAATCAAATGATGATATAAATTACCTCTATAAAATACTCTCACAGTAACAATCAAGCCAGTGATTGCGTGACCAAACAATATTCTAAGGGAGGAACATGAAAAGAAAGAGGCAGAGTGTTGGGAAAATTCCAAGAGAGTAGAATGTCATGGAACAAAGCAGAAGGAGTTTCTAGAAGGAAGAACTGGCCCACAAATTAGAATAGTGTTCCTCGTCACCCTTTTCATCAGTTTCCCCACTTCCTGACTCCCTACCAGAGTCCAAACCACCCAGCACTGGCAGGCCAGTCCCCAAGTCTGTAGCAGCACTGGGCACTTAGATTGTCACACGAGGGTGAGAATTCTTTCCAGCTCATGGTATACATGGGATATTTTCACCTAGGTGGAGACCCTGCTAGTCATTGGCGAAATGTTTCCATACCTCACAGGTTTCCTTAAACTGCCCTCTTTCTGCTTAGTTAGGACCAGGAGAGGAAGCAGGTACCCATTCTCCTGGGCATTTCTCCAGCACAGACACATGATGTTCACACATGGAATTTGTAGTG
>JAQZBX010098136.1:0-11610 GCA_029593785.1 Cabassous unicinctus | reverse complement strand
TGATGTTGGAAAGAAGGCCCCAGGAGAAGAGAAGCAAGCTGTTCACCTGATCGTCTACAGCTGACCTTGTGGAGGAAACAGGAGCTAAGCCCGGAGAGAAACGCAGCCCCGGGAAGAGAGGAACCCCAGAAGCCTGAACCCTGGCAAACGCCGGCAGCTGTCTTGTTCTAACACGTGGCAATGGACTGTGGTGAGAGAAGAAACTTAACGCTTTATGGCCTGGTAACTGTGAACTTCTACCCCAAATAAATACCCTTTATAAAGACCAACCCATTTTTGGTATTTCACATTAGCACCCCTTTGGCTGACTAATACAACTTATATCAGGGGCTCTTAACAAGGGGTCCATGAGCTTGAATTAAGATTCAAAAAACTTTATTCTTGTGGGGATGTGTTGGTGCGGGTGTGATATATTTATTAAGTAATACACAGTATAGTGTGGACTTAGTAAGGGGTCCGTGGTTTTCACCTGACTGGCAAAGGGATCCATAGAACAAAAAAGATTAAGAACACTGACTTATATATTATTGTTGAGTATATACTTCAATACAAACTTTTTAGATAGCATTTTGGCAGAACCTGAAAAATTAAAACCAAAATGTCCTCATTCAAGCATTTCTACCTATAGCAACTTATTCTATGGAATTATTTGAACATGCTTTAAAAATTCATGGGTAATTGATAAATTTTGGTAGATACACAGGTAATCTAAATATTCATAAATAATGGGATAGCTAACAAAACTATGGAATACTTTGAAGCTCTTAAAAATAATGAAGCTGATTGAAGTATTGAAATTAAACAATGTCCCTCAATGTATGCTTTTAGTATAAAAAGCATGTTGCAGTGAAATATAGAAATTATACTTCAAATTATGTTAAAAAAACTATCAGGAAATATATGCATGTGTGCATAAAAATATATTAGTTTATATATTTGTAGTAAGTTCCATGAGGATATACCCAAACAATTCTCAGTGGGAACCCCTGTGAAGCAGTAGTGCTTGTAACTGGGGACAGTATTTTTTTTTCCTAAAAAACATTCAGTTAAGCGTGGAACTTTTTACAAATGCATATATTGCTTTCATTTTTAAAATAAAATAAAACAGAAGAAAATATGGTGCCTACAAAGAAAAAGTGAAAGGAAATACATAGTACCTTTTTAAAGGGTAGCAGAAAAGGGAATGAAATGAGAAAAGAATGCTAAAATCATGTTATTGTGATATATTTACATAGAGTCACAATGTGGCCATGTTATTAACTATTACTGCAAATAGTACTGATAATAACTAACACTTATTGAGCACATGCTGTGTGGTAGGCACATTCTTATAGGCCTCACAGGGATCATTTCATTTAACTTTACAACCATCCTATCAGACACGTACATTTTCCTAATTTTTACAACTAAGAAAATGAAGGCAAACAGAGGTTAAGTTTTACAGAATATAATTAGCAAAGTCAATAAGCATTCAGTTTAATCATCAAATACAGGCAAGTGCTAGATTTACATGTTTGGGGTACACCAACACAGTCTTGGAATGGCTAACCCTTTGAATGCACAATGCCTTCATCCCACCAAATAAGAGCTACTATCTCTTGAAGGGACCAGAGGGTACAACAAGGCAAGAAAAAGAGCCATCCTGACAGTGTTTCTTAGTTAATGTAAAGACTTTACTTTTGCTTGGCTTTATCTAGATTAGAATTCTCTGCACGTGGCTCACCTAGCCAATAATCTGGTTGGGACCCTCTATATTCTGGAGTCTAGACTGAGTACCCTGAACTAATGTCTGTGGTGATCCTGCCTTCTACAATCAGGACATGTAAATAACCTACTTTATATGCAATCCTCAGCTCACTCCTCAGCATTTGGAAACTGGCCCTGGAGAGCCAGCAGGGAGTATGCAGAAGAGATAAACATAAATGTGGGAGAGTGTACTAATTAACTGTATTTTATTTACATTTATTTAATGTAGGACACAATGATGTAAAACTTCTCCAGAGTTTTGAAAAAATATGGACAATTTTAATCCTTGGTTTCTCTGAAGATTCTATGAACACTTTTAAAAGTCATACTGACTTTTTTTTAAAAGAAGATTGTGTAGGACTTATGGAGCTTCTCTTCACCTCGCCTGGCCTAATATTTACTCTCATGTTGGTAGAAAGAAAAGAGATTAGTGGTTTAGTTAGGCCAAATTAATGACAATTTTTTCTGTGCATATTTGTGACTTATTCAAAGTATACAGCTTATGTAAAAAAATAATTTCATTTCACTGCATCTTACCTATTAGCAATGAAGAATAAGAGAGATTCATTTTATTTAGTAAGTAGTAAATGTAATGATTACCTTATGATTTCTACTCTTTGTTAACTAGCTTTCTCTTTACTCTGTTGCAGTACTTTATTCTCTATTTAGCAAGTAAAAGAAAGGAATGTGGTTCATCAAACATGGCGTTTAGAAGTTAAATCATTGGGCCATTCTGTGTGTGTATTAATATTATTATTCCTTCATAACGTTTAGAAGGGAGGAAGGAAAATCTGCTTAAAACAGATTATTAGCTATTTCAAATAACAATATCTGCTTTGGTTTTGCTTATGCAGTTGATATTCATATTTTTTTCATATTGTCCTGATGGTTGCATTCAAACTCCACTAGTTTTAGATATATCAGGCTGCTTATTTAACTAGGCAGTATTAAATGAGTTAATGGTAATGACATTATCCTTGGACTTACCCTGGCATTGGTCCATTTCCAGCAAGACTGTACACTTGACGAGGATTTAGTAGATACTGGAATTTTCTGTAAATTCTATGAAGAAAGAAAGAAAACTAACATGTTAATAATAATTTTTAAATAAGTAACACCCCTTAAATTTATAAATATATAGATGCTTGCAATTGAATACATTTGATAAATTTTTCATATTAATAGTAGGAACATAACAGCCCAATATTAGCTTATGGTTCTTAAAAAAGGGGCTTAATAGCCATTATAAAAACACTATAGCTTTTAAATTAGAAATATGGATGCCTGCATTCTGAATGCATGTGTTTTAGAAGAGTCTCTGTTACCCTTTTCAGCATTACTTAGCTAACTAACTAGATTTCAAATAAATATTTTTAAAAATATAACAGTATTAAATTGTTTAAGTATTCCTTTCAATATCTCAAGATCTGTATGGAGTTTAAAGGTTATTGGACTGACCTAATAGAGATGAAAACTACCTAACCTCTATGGGACTGTGTGCATTTTATGTGCACGTATGAGTAAAGTATATGGCCTTATCAGGCCTAGTTAGCCCATGAAAACAATCTTTATCAGTTAGCTCATAAAATTGCTAAAATGTCTCAACAGAAGTATATTTAATAATTCATTTTTTTTCTGAAAGAAATCAGTCTTTTTATGACAAACGCAACACCAATATTTCCAAGTATATGCATAGTAACACAGGGTTGAAATGCTTAGACAAAATATGAAAAGAAAAGGAATATATTTAGTTTTTTTAAAAAGTAAGTTTATATATACATGTGAAAATATTACTGTATATTTAACTAACAGACTTTTGTTATATTTACTGGCAGAAAATCTATAAATTCACTCTATAATAACTGCTTATATCACCCTAGCCCAAAACCTGCAGTAAACATCACATTCTAGATCTTGATCAATTATATCATATAATGTCTCAAAAAAGTTCTTGGAGTCA
Source organism: Cabassous unicinctus (assembly GCA_029593785.1). Classification (NCBI taxonomy): domain Eukaryota; kingdom Metazoa; phylum Chordata; class Mammalia; order Cingulata; family Chlamyphoridae; genus Cabassous; species Cabassous unicinctus. The sequence continues at coordinate 7,904 of JAQZBX010098136.1, read as the reverse complement.
TTCCCAACACTTCCTGTTCCTTAACACCTGAATCTGATTAGTGAACAATCCTGTGCCTTCTGAAAAATGGCTGTCAAACCTGGCCATCACTTAGTTTAGGTGTTCAAGGTCTCTACCAGATCTATAAAATTCTTGTCTATCCAGTCATCTTCTATAAACTAAAGGAATTATCATGGCATCATCAAGGCAATGCTTTCTCCCTGAAGACTTTGGTGTTCTGGGCTTGGCTGCTGGTGATCCCTGGTTCCTCTGTTACATGGCAAGTCACATGGTTGTTATCTTCTCGTCTCTTTTTTCTCTTACAAGTTCTGTTTCAGCTTCTTGCTTCCTGTGGCTTTCCCTCTCTCTGTCTGAATTTCATTCCACTTAAAAAGGACTCCAGTAAAAGGATTAAGACCCATCCTGATAGCACTAGGCCACATCTTAACTGAAGTAACCTCATCAATAGATCCTACTTACAATAGGTTCACACCCACAGGAATGGATTGAATTTAAGAACATGTTATTCTGGGGCTATGTCCAGATTCAAATTACCACACTCCACCCACTGGGCCCCCAAAACATATAAAAAACACATTCTTTCTACAAGCAAACACATTCATCCCATCACAATATCCCAAAAGCCTTAAGTCATTTCAGAAACAATGCGTACTAAAAAGATGCATCAAAATTAGTTATGAGTATGGTTTGTCCTGGTGCCCAATTCCCCTCCATCTGTGGACCTGTGAAACCTAGAGAACAAGTTATCTGCTTCCAATATACAACGAAAGGACAGGCAGAAGATAAAAAATTTCCATTCCAATAGGGAGAAAATGCAAGGAAAACAGGGATTATGGGCCCCCAAACAATTCAGAAACCCAGCAGGGCATAGTCCATTAGATTTCCAGGTCTGAGAGTCACCCATAGAACAAAGATTCATCCTCCAGGACTGATGAAGCAGCAGCCTCACCCCTTCCAAGTGCTTGTGCAGCAACCATGCCCTCCCCAATCACGAGGGGGAAGGTCCTGCCCTCTCTAAGCAAAAGGATGGTTGTCATGCTCTCCATGAATGCTGAAGCACAGACATCACCCAAACTGTCTGCAATCCCTGGGGCACAGGCTTCAACTGTGCTTCAAGTGCTGAGACAATCTAACCCTTTCCACACATGTGGGTGGGCCTACTCTTTTGACTCAAAGAGCTATCTTCCATTCAGATCTCAGCTTGCATGTTTCTGCCCTTGCAAGTGATTCTTCCTTCAATTTGTCCCTCCTCTGTCCCTTTTATTCCAGGCTGGCAGAGGTTCCATTTATGCAAATTACACAAAAATCTTGTTGGCTTTGCATGTAGTTCACAGGGGTCCAAGCTATCAGACAGTAAAGCCTTCCATAGATCTTCCCTGCATTACTGCGTTTCCAATCCTGACTTCCCCTGGAATGACAGACTGTTTCCATATTCAGTTAAACCTTCACATGGAGCACTATTCTCTAGGACCTCACTTTCTAAAAACTCAGAATCTTCCAAACTATCAATTTCTAGTTTCCTTGTGATCAGGAGTTCAGTTTTCAGTTTATCTCTTTCCTCTCACATTTTACTATAGAATCCAGGCTTCACTTTCACACTTAGCTTGGAAATCTCCTCAGCTAAATATCCAAGTTCATCACTTTCATGTTCTGCCTTCCATCTGATATCAGAATTTAATTTTGCCAAGTTTTCTGCCACTTTAAACCAAAGATCACCTTTCTTCCAGTTTCCAAAAACGTGTTCATTGTTTTCTTCTAAGGCCTCATCAGAAGTGCTTTTAACATATCTGCATATATATTTATATATCATTTTACAACTATTGGTTTGTCTTGTGAAAAATTTGATTTTTACACACATTTAAAAAAAAAAGAGTTAAGTACAGAATGAGGCATGTGATAAAAAAAAAAGAAGTACTTTTAAGATCCATATTTATACAACTAATCTTTGTCTATTATTCTCTTTCTATCAAGCAGCTGACAATTCTTCCAGTCTTTAAACATTGCCCAATTCCAAAACCATGTCCACATTTTTGATATCAGCAATAGCGGCACCCCACTCTCCTGGTACAAAAATCTGGTTCAGTTTCTTAAGCTGCTCAAACAAAAACCATGAAATGGTTCAGATTAAACAATGGGAATTTATTCACTTATGGTTTTGAGGCTGGGAGAATGTCCAAACCAAGGCATCATCAAGAGGATGCTTTCTCCCTGAGGATTGTAGCATTCTGAGACTGGCTGCCAGTGATCCTTGGTTCCTCTGTCACATGGCAGAACACATGGAAATATCTCCTGGTCTCTTCCTTCTCTTGTGGGATCCATTTTAACTTCTTGCTTCCTGTGGCTTTCTCTCTCTCTGTCTGAATTTCATTCCACTTATAAAGTACTCCCGTAATAGGATTAAGACCCATCCTGATTGGACTGGACCACACCTTAACTGAAGTAGCCTCATCAAAAGGGTTCACACCCACAGAAATGGATTAAATGTAAGAGCATATTTTCTGGGTATATTCAGCTTAAAACCACCATAAATACCATCATATTGTTTCCATGATTAAAAGTCTCCACCGGTATCAATTTACATATAATATAAAATCCAAACAGTTTCACCTTGTGGCTACAAATTATCTCTTATCTTTCCCCTCCTTCACTTTCAACTTTAACTTTGGAGAACTCATCCTGGTTTCTTGAAGACACTATGCCACTTCCTAAATCTAAGATTTTTCCTTTCTTCACTTGACAAACATTTTCAACGCCACTTCCTTCCTCAAAACTTCTCAGTCTTCAGAAGTATTCATTTCTTCCTCTGAATTCCATAGTACCTTTACTTGAAACATTTCTAGTTTAGCTTTTTTAATATGCCTTTTTACAATGCATCAGTTTACATGCCTGGCTTCCTAGATGACTGTGTCTTAACATTTTTTTTTTTTTTCTAGTACCTAGATTTGGGTTTGACGGGTGTTTGCTGTCTAAATGAATGATATATGAACACTTTCACAACTGTTGATGGTATGGAAAAGTTTACTTGAATATAGAATACTGTGACCTTTTGTTACTTATCTAGCACATCAAAGTCAAGGGAAGCCAAAATACTTTGAAAGGAAAATCCTAAATGGAATCCCATTGTTTGTCAAAGGAGGCTCCTATGTGTGCAGGACAATTTATGTTTGCACACAAAAAAGATCTCTCCAAAAACATGTTTACATTTCATTTGACTTCAAATGATCTCTGTTAGTGTATAACGCACAAAACATAAGTGAGTATGCATAAGGAGGCTTTCAACTATGCTCCCCTCCTCCCATTAAGTTTAATTTTCTAATGACTTTAGGGTAGCTCTATATATTTCAAAGAATTACAGATAAGTATTTATATGGGATAGGGAAGAGGGGAAGGCAGACATTCAATTCATAGGCATTCAAAATGATTAAAATTATCTCAGTTTGAGAAGATTTTTTTCCTATGAAAATATATTTTTATTTTTTCTCTTGACTTCATTGATTCCTACTTTACAACATAAATATAAGTTTTATCAAATAATGTGTGAAGATTTTTCTTTTTTCCAAAATGCTCATAATATATATAACCAAAATACTAAGAGTAGTAAAGGAGAAAAATAATATTAGAATTATTAATAAATTACTATTTTATATCTCTATGAGTGAGACAAGTCATAATAAAGCACTATGGGTATTTTAAATTATTAAGCCACTATTCATTTAAAATAATTTCTATAATTTTTAACATAGTAAAAAATCATATGTTGACAGAAAGAGAAAAGCATATCTATTTTATGCAGAAATATTGTGTTGATTGAAAACTGAAGAAAATCCTTCATTTCATTGAGATAAAGCAGGAAAGTTAAAAGGTAGGGGAAGAAAATACTTTACCATGAAAATTCCATTAAACATGAGAAAATGTTAACTTCATGGTTTAGTGAGCCACAAAGAAAATACCTATTTTACCCTCATGTTCTTCGTGTGATTACTTTCATCCTATTGTTTGATTACCCCAAAACTGTTTGCTTATTTTTCAGTTGGAATTAGCAGACTTCTAGAAAGAATTAAGACAGGTATAAACACATTTTTATTTATAAGTCCCTTCTTTAGTAGGACATAAGACACAATCTTTAAGGGGGTGATTTTCAGATATTTATTAAATATTTTGATTTAACCACTAACTCAATGCAAAAATGAAGTTTTGCACTGTGAGCTTGAATACTGAGACACCCAAAAATGTTGTTCATTATTATTGAGATTTAGATATACGGTATTTCTCCAGGAATGTACATACAGAAAATTATTATAAAAAGTATTGCCTAGAAGCTGGATATGAATTCTGCTCCCTACAGCTGGGCTATGATTTACCTGAAGTCACCTTGTTGACCATTTAGAGAACCAATTTTCATTCAACAGTATTTATAGAGCCACGTTGCATACAAAACTCTTTGTTAAGGGCTGTGGGTAATAGCCGGGGTAGAGAGAATTCAGATATTTGAGCTATGATAACTAGGATATTTATAAAATGTCATTATATTAAAATTTTCAACTATTAAAAAAGGAGTTTTCATATCTGATCAAAATGCACATTACATATAGATTTTAACATCATTTATTTCACATAAAATTAGCAAAGTGTGCATGAATATTTTAAGTAATTTTATATCATAATTCTAGTTTACCTTTTTATATAAGTAAAATACAGAAAATAAAGATGATTTTAAAAACATACCTTTCTCCTTGCTTCCCACCACTTTTGGGGTTCACAAAAACTAAAAGTGGATGTGTCCCAGGAACAGGAGTGATCTAGAAGAAAAGTTGGATGTATGAAAGATTACTATGCACATTACATATGAAGCAGGCTGTGATGCTAAGTCTTATGTGTCAACTTGGCTAAGTTATGGCATCCAGTTTTTGGACAAGCAAGCACTAGCTGGTTAGGTTCTGTGAGGGCATTTCAGTAGATGGATTTGCATTTCTAATCAGCTGATAGCACCTGCAGTTGATTGCATCTACAATCAACAAAGGAGACTGCTCTCAGCAATGTGGGGAGCTCCCTCATCTAATCAATTGGAAGTCCTAAAAGCCAGAACTGAGGATTTCAGAAGTCAGAAAGAATTTCTGCTCTACTTCAGCCAGCCAACTTCCCCTGAGGAATACAACTTCACCTTTATTGTAGTTTCAGCTTGCAGCCTGCTCTATGGAATTTGGACTTGCCATCCCTCACAGTCTTGTAAGCCAATTCCTATAATAAATCACTTAATATTTACATGCATATCCTGTTGGCACTTTTTCTCTGGAGAATCCTTATTAATACACAGCCCCTTATTATTTCTAAGTCATAAAATACCAATTAGCAAATTTAAAATGTGTGCATTTCTTCTCGTAAAGTGAGGGGTAAAGTGTGTGTGTGTGTGTGTGTGTGTGTGTGTGTGTGTACCTATACATGTATACACATATCTTCAGTAACTCTAATGCTGTGTTTTGACTATATTTGTTTGATTACCTCTACCAACATGGTACTTCTCTTTAGAGAGAGGTGGGCTTAGTTAGGTATATGGCAGATGGAAAAGTATCCAGGAAGACAGAATAACATTTGCAATATCAATGAGATGAAACCAAACAGTACAATTTGTGGGACAGTGAGAGGATCAGCCAAAATAAAGCAAAATATAGAGGAAAAAAGATCACAAGCAAAGAATGATTGAATTATAGAGAGTCCTACTTTTGTAGAAGACCCTTACATAGAGCTTTGCTGTATGTTAGGTACTTTTCTGCCATACAATCTCTTTCTACACAATCTTTCCTCAGTGCTTTCTTTACCTGCTTGGGGAGTAAAAGCCAGTCAATCAAGCATATTTGCTAAGCAGCAGTCCATTAAATATTGTTCTCCTCTTCATTTAACAATAATTGACTGTACATTTACAATAGATCAAGTGTTGCTTTTGTCACTACTCACTGCTCTGTGGAATAACACAAAGTGCCCATCTTAATGGAGCTCATAATTTAGTGAAGGAATAGACAACAAACAAACAAATAATTAAACTTATATTCAATAGTGAATTGTGCCAAGGGAAAGAAGAATAAGGTGGGTAAAGTGATAGCGCTGTATTGGTGGGGGAGAGAGTTGTTTTAGATAGGGTGGTAGAGAACACTTGCATTTCGTACCTGACTTAAATGTTAACACATATGCTATTTGCAGTTTGACAAAAAAATTTTGAAAATATTTTAGTAACAAAATATGCAGCTAATAGAGCCCTTTAAATGTTTTGTTGAAAAAAGTTTTTGATCAATCTACTTGGAAAAATATTCAAAGTATCTTTATTGTAGTGCTATTGATCCCCTAGAAAAGTCCCCTTAAATACTTAATGAGACAATTAAAAGCAATCATTTCACCATAACATCCCTATCTCTTCTGTTTGTTTAAACACTATAAGTAAACATATTCTACCAACATATTTTTCTCCAATTCCTAAATAGAACAGAATTTTTCCTATTGAGTAGAAAATGTTAAAAGTTTCCCATTGCCTAAATGAGAAGGTTGAGTAAGTTATTCTTAATTTCTGTGCTTTTATCCAACCGGTTCTTATTACAGTCTATCATGAGACTGTGTTTTACTTTCTTTTGTAAAGAGGAAAAGGACTCTCAGTTACTAATTTGTCTCTAATTCAGTTAGGAGATGAGATGGTTGAGCTGGATCTCCAGTAACTGCAATCAATTAATGTCTATAAGGTGCCTACTGTGTTAAAGTCATTGTGTTACTTGCTTGTAACACCCTCTTCTCCCATTAAAAACAAAAATGAAGAAACACCAAAAAAACACTCACATCTAAGACTAGTTTTCAATTTCTTTTCTCATCCTCTTACAAAATCAGACAGAACTAAAGTTTTCAAGCAAATAAAGTAATGCAAACAGATGTAGATTTTAGTTGATTTTTGTACTTAATTTGAATTGTTACTTCTTATTTTAAATAAAAGTGAGAATCTCAAGGTAAATAAAAGTTTTTGAGCAAAGCATTGAATCTGATCCCAGTACTTACTAGGATGATTATTCCTTTCTCCCAACAGTCAATATTCAGTTTAGCATTATGTGAGATTATTTATAAATTTGTTCTGGGTCCAATATTTGGAATTCATTTAAGATATATTATTTATTGGGATAATTAAAAGCATCATTTCAAGTTATCAAATACAAGTCAGTACTATGCTGCAGAACAATAATGTTCTAACCTACATATTTCCATGAACACATGAACATCCCACTAGAACAGATTATAGTCTGTAGAAGTATCTCAAAATTAAACATAAAAATCTAGATATCATTTTGAGGGGTGGATAGATAGAGAAATAGAAGAAATGCTTTAGAGCAATAGAAAAGAAATTAGATAAAAAGGAAGAATTTGGAAAAATGATAATATACCACAATTGAGAGACATAAAATACCTGGTATGGAAATACAGTAATAATAAAATCGAGCAATCTTTTCCTCACAGATCCCTTATAAGGTAAGATTACATAAAAATAAAACATTTTAAAAAAAAAAGAAAAAAGAAAACATTTGAAACTTTGGGTATTTATTTGTAAGTTATCAGGCACTGTGGAATATCACCTCTTTGATAATGATGATAAAACATAAAACCCCTAATCTAATATAACCCACATTTTGCAGGACTGTTATGTGATGAAACATCAGCACCCCTGAGGCTCCGGTGTTAAGGGAACATTTAATGGGGTTATAATAGAAATGTCAAGGTTCCAGCAACATCTGGCACCTGTTTTCACATTCAAAAGGCTTAAAACCCTGATAACCTTTGTTAATATAAAAAGAAGGCCAATCCAGCAGAACAAATTTGGGTGCCAGGAGACCAAGGACAGAGTTCACAGATTTGCAGGCCAAAGGCTTGCAGCACTG
>JAQZBX010098135.1:0-11612 GCA_029593785.1 Cabassous unicinctus | reverse complement strand
GCCGGGAAGCGAACCCGGGGCCTCTCATATGGTAAACGGGTGCGCTATCCATTGCGCCACACCCGCTTCCCGCCGCGAGGTTGCTGCATCAGCCCACCGCACCGCTCAGGCCGGCGTGCCCTCACAAGGAGGCCTCGGGACGCGAACCCGGGCCTCCCATATGGTAAACGGGGGCTCTATCCACTGAGCCACACCCGCTTCCCTGTTGTTGTTGTTTTACTTCTGGTGTAACTTATATGTAAAACTTTGTGAATAAAGGGGCAAATTTTTCTCTTATTCTTCTATGGTTAGAATATAGAACTGGCTGTTCTCAAAAAGAACAGGAGTTCTTCAAAATACAGTAAATCCCACTGTAACACTATAAAAATTATTCAAAAATTCAGCTGTGTAAAATGGAGGCTATGCCATTGTAAGGCAACTGATAGCCCTGAAAGTAAGCTTGCTTAAGTGGCTGGGCTAGGGGATACAGGTGCACAAGTACAGAACTTGCATGCCTCTCTCTCTCTTTCTCTCTCAACACTACTACCTTTATAAGATCATTCCATGCTGGCCATCTGGAAGATGAGAGACTATGCACAGCAGACGTGTGTTAACTGTCCCGGCAAAGCCAACCTGAGCCAGCCAATCCTGCACTGACCCAGCAGATGACCACACACACATAAACAAGCCCAGCTGAGAACAGCCAAGCCATGCTCAAGCCAGAAGAATCACCGTCTAAACTGTAGATTCCTAAGCCAAACCAATGCTTATTGTCTAAAGCCACCAGGCTTTGTTACACACATTATGGTAGCAATAGATAACTGGTACACTATGCAAAACATAAGCTGGGTTTTTAGGAGTAAGGACTGGGACAAGCAAACAGAGTGGTGGAGGATGAAGTGGGAGAGGAAAGCATGGAACCATCTATGGATATGGAAAAGAATTAGTTTTAAAAGATGGCATTGGAATTTCTATCCATTGTTTTTGAAGAAATAGTTTTGATATGCCTTCTTGGAAGCTGAGGCCCAAAGCCTGGGTAGGACTGATAAACCAGGAGAGGAATTAATTTGTGATTTCAGGAGAGATGGAGAAAAAATTAATAAAAGGAAAAGGCTGGGGGTAGGATAGAGGCAGTGAGGTCATGGAAGGTTGTTCTGAGAGTGATGTGACCACGTCTCATAAGCCTCACATTTTAAAATTGAAGAAAGAAAGACAGACAGACCATAGAAAATGTTTGATATGAGTGACTCATTTGTGGAATCCACTAAAGGGGCTGGGATTTGCCCCAGGAAGACAGCACATAAGGTCTGTGAATCTGGTATAAGCAGAAATTTTGGATGAGGATTTGAGTTTCCTCCGGCCTGACAATCATACATCTATCTCAATGGTAGGATCCTCCTCAGATTTCTAATGTCTAATATATTAAAAGACATTAAAAAGTATTAAATACATTAAAAAGCCTTTTAAGTAAAAAAAAAAATTAAAGCCCTATTAGTTCTGTGATATATGAGATATTAAGGAAGACTTGGGGGTAATGACAATAGATGTGGAAATTTGTTTTCCAAAAATTTTGAGTGATACAACTTTATTCATGGTGCTCAATTGCTAACTTTATGCTATGCCTTTCAGAGTGTCTTGCTCTGGTCACAGTGATGTGAAAGGCAGCTTCAGGTTTGCTAATGTGTTAACATTGAATTGTCATCAAAGACTTCAGACCTCAGGGATGAGATGATTGCTTACACACACATCTGACTGTTCTTCCTCCGCTACTAAGATTATGGTAGATCATTAAATACGTACACACATATAGGTTCATATAAGATTACAACATTTTGGAACCTGGAAAACAGGTGGACAACTAGTAATGATTTAGCAAAATGTTGAAAGATAAATCCCATGATTTATACTACAAAATCCTTAAAAGGCATAGTAATAGCAGTGTACCATTGAAGGAAAACCTCTAGCATTGAAGATAGAGACCAAAACAAGAAATAAAGCAACCTAGACAAAAAGAAACCAAAGGAAGAGAAAATTTCCAAAATAAACTTAATAGTAACATCCTTAGAGAGGTGAGACAATACATTGCATCCTGCAAACAAGAACATGATGAAAGAAAAAAAAACAAAACATACAAGTAAACAAGAAAAAGAACATGAGGACAAAAAGAGCCCTTGAGAATTGAAAGCTTGACAGCAGATATGAAAATATTTGTAAGAATTAGACAATAAAGTTGAGGAAATCTGAGAGAAAATGGAGCAGAAGGATGGAAAATCAGAGAACAATGATAAGGAAATGAGCAAAACAGTCAAGGAGGCTTAATATTTGAATAAAAGTATTATAGAAAAGGGAGAACAAATACATATGGAGAAGAAATCATCAATAAAATAATCCAAGAGTACTTCCAGAAGGTGAAGGGCATGGATTTCTTCTAATCTACAAAGCTACAATCTGATGATACAAACACTGAGTGATTTTATCCATTTTTATGGATTGTCTGGTCCCAGCATCATAAGGATCTTCAGCCCAAGCTTCTACATGTTTACCTAAGTATAATTTTACTGCTAGCAGACATCTTACACTGGAGGCATACTCATAAATCTGAAGTACATAAATGGCAACTTTTAAGGAAATTGTACAGGTTGAGTTAGAGAGGTTGGACAGAATTTGTAAGGAAGTAAGACTTGAGTTGAAACTTGGAGCCTGGTGTTTTAGTTTCTTATTGCTGTGTAACAAAGTACAGTATTACAATCTGAGTAGTTTAAAACAACACAAATGTATTATCTTGCAATTCTGAAGGTAGGAAGTCCAAAATAACACTTGGCTAAAATCAAGGTGTCAGCAAGCCTGTGTCCTTCTGGTGTCTTTAGGGAAGAATCCATTTCCTTGTTCTTTCCTGCATTCCTTGACTTCTTGCCTCTTCCATCTTCAAAGCCAAGGCTCACATAACTCTGAGTTCTGCTTCCATATTTTTCTGCCTCACCTTTTCACTTATAAGGACCTTGTGATTACCTTAGACCCACCTGGTAAATCCAGGGTAATCTCCACATCTCAGGATCCTTCACTTAAATCACATCTGTAAAACCCTTTTTGCCATGTAAGGTAACAATCACAGATTCCAAGGACCCGGGCCATTGTTCTGCCCACCATAGCTAAGTAGAATTGGAATAGCTAGGAAGAATCACTTTCCAAATCAGAAGAGAATGAGTTTAGTATGAATCAGGACAATTGGGAAGATGGCTAGCTGGTGCAGTATCTCACACTGGGATGTAGTGAGAGAATAAATAGCTGGAGATGTGGTGGAGATCCAGATTATAAAGAATCTTGAATCCCGGCTCAGTAAGATTTTGACTTTTCTGAAGTCAGTGGGAGAATTATGAAGTTTTTAAAGTATAGAACCAAAGGCCTTAGGTATAGGATCTCAGGGGACAGTCTGGCCCCATCTCCTGCCTTCAGGAAAGGGAAGTGTGATGATGCCCATTTTAAAGGTAAGACCACAATAGTCTAGCTGTTGCCTTATCTGAGGCATAGATCTGGGATATTAGTTAGCTTTCTCTTGTTCCTGTGTGAAGGGTAATTCTGCTTTGGAAGTAATGATACAAAATCTCTGTTACACATTGTTTTGAGTTGGATATCTTTCCAGAGTCACTGATTTGTTAACTTTTTCTGTGGCCAAGGGAGATGAATAGAATGCGTCTGGGCACTTCTGCCAATCACAACTTTTTGGAATTACAGATGTCAGTTTCCATACAGGTACTATGACAATCGATTAGCATGTGATATTTTTATATTCCATGGTAGGTAACATTAAACCTTTGAAATCCATCTGGTTCCAAGAGATTTTTACAGATAATCTTAAAAGAAAGCCTGCTTGGTTATTAAACCCTGAAAAGAATTTAATTCTAGTGATTATTTTCAGCTTTAAACTTTATCTAACAAATTTCTTCTTCATGGTTTTACTCTTTGGAGTGATCTTTCTTGTACCTACTTTAACACCCCACCCCATATTTTCAGAATTGATGCTTTACTAACATGGCTAATTAGTAAGGTCTGCATATTTGTGGCTACATACAAGACTTCATTTGGTAAGAATGAACCAGAAACACAGTGTCTAAAGGAACCCAAGACTCACCAGAATAATTTAGGAATTAATCAGTTCTAAGAAAACTATTTGGAGGTTAATATTCTTCTAAAGTTATCCTTTGTTTATGCCTCTTTCGGCACTCTATTATTTCAAGTTGGATCTGTATAAAATCCACTTTCAGATTAAAAAGTCTTATTTCTAAATACATACAAATGCTTTTTGTTTAACATCTTATGAGAGAGAGCTATTACTTTTTAAAAGGTATAACTTTAATATCATTTATTGACATTACTCTGATATCTAACAAAATTTTTATTTAGAATTATAACAATATATTAAGCAACTTCCATCTCCTGGTTTCACAATAAGTATCATACCTATATACTGTCCTTCATAAAGCTGTATTCCTGCCCCCCAATGCCACCCCTCACCCCAAACAGAGTGATTTTAAACCTTGGAAATGTTAATCTTTGAGGACAGCTCAAGATACACTTAGATTCTAACATCCCAGTATCATGGTTGGCTCAGCATCATAATTCAGAGACATCAGGGGCTAAGTAAAGGGTCAGTGCCTCTGTTTTTCCCATGGTCAGGGTGTGGGGAAATACCAGTTTATGAAGATAAGGTTATTGCCATATGAAGGACCTTCAGGAAGATTTTTAGTCCTTGATGTCTGTCTTAGCTTCCTGGCTTCTATGACAAATACCATACAATGGATTGACTCAATAAGGGGAATTTATTGTCTTTCAGTTTGGGAGGCTAGAAGACTTGTTTCCTCTAAGACATGGTATCATTCAGGTGGACTCGCAATCCTTGAGGTTCCCTGGCTTTCCTGTCACGTGGCAATGTCCTTCCTTTCTCTTCTTGGTTCCAGCTGACTTCTGGCTTCTGGCTCCTCCCCATGGCTTTCTCATTATAATGTCTCCAGTAATAGGATTAAGACCCATGCCAATTCAGCTGGTTACAGCTTAACTAAAATAACATCTTCAAATGGGCCTATTTACAATGGTGCATACACACAGGAATGGGATTAAGAACATGTTTTCTTTAGAAGGTACAAAACTCAGTCTGCCACAATGTCTAGCTGCTACACATTTCAATTCTGGAGAAATGATATCTTCTCACTCTTGTATGGCATATGAAAGAAAAATCAACATTTAGAAACATTTAAGTCTTTAAGAAACACTTAATTATTGAAATGAGGGAAGAAGAACCCTATTGTTTTTAGGTTGTTGAGTTTCAATAAACAAAATATAGTAGCAGAAAAAGCAGACCAGGGGTCAATTTTAATTAGTCCATGACAATGAATTCTCTTTGCCCTTGGGTTGAGACCTTTGATCACATAGGAGAGTTCAGGCAGAACAGAAAAATGATGAGACACTCCTGGGGTGTTTGCTCATGGATCCACACATTGTTCTTTAATGGATGAGAGAGGACCAGTAATGACTCTGTGACAATGGCTAGCAATGGGGGGTGTGATAGGCCTGGAATAGGGATGGATTGTCCATTGAGAAAAGTGATTAAATCAGTTACTGTAGAGAATAGAATATCAGTACATTAGTTCTGTCTCCAAAACTTGCTGTCTCTGGACCTTACTGAAAGGCGGCCAAAACTAAAATTGTTTGAGAGAGCAATGATCTACCTATAACGTGTAAGCAAGTTCAAACTTAGATGGAAACAAAACAATTAAAGGTATAAAGTTTTCTTCTTGACAAAGATCAGATGGAGAACTGATCCCTTGAAGTTTGTATTCTATATCGACAGAGGGTGCCAGCATTTCTGTGGTACAGTCCAGGACACTGATGAATAAGTCTTGAATCTGGAGTTAGATTTTACATCTACAAGTGATAGGTGACGTTGAAGGTTTATCAGCTGGATTTGTATAGATTTGGGACTGCAAGGAGTTCCTGTAAACTGGCATGACAGTGGATTATCAGCCCCCGAATCTAAGAGCTGAGAAGCTATTAAGTGGCTGTGGACCTTGTAGTCTTACAGGAGGAACCTAGACCTAGAGTGCAAGGTCTGGAGAGTTGAGGGCAGCACTAGCAGCCAGTGGGTTTCGGTAAGGTCCTTGGCAGTGAGGTTCAAGTGACATTTCTTTGACAAACTCCATCAATGCTCATCTCACATATACCCACTTGGTTAATGGTCAGACCCTTTTCAATGGTTTGCTTGAGTGTCACCTTCTGAATGAGCACTTTATTTTATTTAAAATCACAACCTGATTCTTTCCACTCCCTCCACGCTCCTCATAGCTCCTTGTGTTGCTATGTGTGTTATAGTACTTATACCTTCTACTGTATTACGTAATTTATTTGCTTATTTTTTATTACATGTCTTGATTATAAGCTCTAAAGGGGCAACGATCATGTTGTTTTTGTTCCAATTCTGTTAGCCTTTTATATAGTAGATTTGCAATAAAATGAATGAATCAATGAAAAAAGTGAACCTAGTCTTGATACACTTCAATATTGCTTTAAAATAATTTTAAACCAATATTATGCAGTACATCAATGTTCTGCCGTTGGAGGGCCCTGGAAGATCATAGAAAGTCTCATCAACCTACCCATTAATATTTTATGTGAGGAGAATCCCAAACTTTTGTTTGCTGATGATCTCAAACTCATAAAAGTTACCACTAGTGCATCTGGCAACTTCATGCATTTGCAGTATTTACTTTTTAAATAAATATTTCATCATTCAATTTCGTTTTTAGTTTTTCATTTGGAAGGCATAGTTTACAAATAGAAAATTAATTTTGTATTGGGTCTTCTGATTCCTAATATATTTAACATATCTATACCAAATGCCAAATTTAAATAACAACCTTCTATGGAGGAAAATGTAAGGTCTGTGAAGATCAGCAATGAGAAGAGATGGGCTTAATGGAAATCTAACTTTTCTGGAAAATCAGCTTTATTTTATGCTTTAGGTTGCTAAAGATGTGTTTAGTTATAACATGTATCAATAATAGCTAGCTCTTTCTTAAAGATTTAAATGTTTATAGATACATATACAGGCATACCTCGGAGATATTGCAGGTTTGGTTCCAGACCACTAATCAATTAAGTGAATATCTCAATAAAGTGAGTCATATGAATTTTTTGGTTTTCAGTGCATATAGGAGTTATGTTTACACTATACTGTAGCTTATTAAGTGTGCAATAGCATTATGTCTGAAAAAACAATGTACATACCTTAATTAAAATGGGACGCAGAAACATGAAGTGAAAACATGCTGTTGGAAAAATGGAGCTGCTAGACTTGTCCAAGGCAAGTTTATCACAAACCTTCAATGTATAAAAAATATAATATCTGTGAAGCGAAATAAAGTGAAATGCAATAAAATGAGCTATGCTTGTAGGTGATATATGAAAATATACATATATGTGTATATATATGTAGTATACATTCTAGATTCTATATTGAGACTAGAATTTGCATGGTTATTATAGAATGGTCATTTTTTTCTCTGCCTGGAGAGTCCTTTTAAAGGAGAATGAAATTTAAAGCATTAGAAATACTGTTTTTATCATTAGCTCATGAATTTTGTCAAAGTGATAATTTTTTATGGAATTCTCTAAGGCTCCCAACTCAGGAATTCTTGCTTAAGAAGAAAAGCAAAATGTCACATATTTGAACAGCAGAAGAAATGAGAAATTTTAAAGCAACCTGTTGTGAACCCACCCAGGCTGGACAAGTAGAGGATGGAAATGGGAAGGTCCCAGTTAAGTCAGGCAAGGATCAGCTCTTCCTGCTTATTCCCCAAGTGCAAGAGAGACTACATCACTGCCAACTGGAAAAGCTTGAGTCATGAGAAGGAAAGGACACTAACAGGAAAGAAATTCTTTACCTGCAAATGTACCCTCCTGGCTTGCAGGAGCACAGCTGTTGAGACACAGCAGGGCCAGATGGCAGGGCACACCTCTCACTGGCCCCAGGGCACCGAATCTTATATCTCTCTCCACCATGGGTTACTTCTTATCCATGTCACCTATCGGCAATGGAATAAACAAAATCTTTTATATGCATTGTTTTAAGATAAGAAATTTACCAGTGTCTTCCATTTATCACTTTTTTTCCGTTAGGAAGTACCAGGGATTGAACCCAGGACCTTGTTCGTGAGAAGCATGTGCTCAACCACTGAGTGGCATCTGCTCCCCAATGAAAGTTAGTTTTTTCCTTTGTTTGTTTGTTTTGTTTTTAGGAGGTACCGGGAATCAAACCTGGGACCTTGTACATGGGCAGCAGGCACTTAACAACTTGAGCTATATCTGCTTTTCTATCACATTTTCTTTTATCCAAAGGAAGAAGAAACAGAGTTCGAGGCTCTTGTGTCAAACAAAATAAACCAAATCAAACTTTATATAACTTTTGGAGTTAGAAATGCCAATTTGAATACAGCTTTTAATGATTATGTAATGCTTTGAGATGGAGGGTCACATGTCAAAGGAAATAACATCAAAACATTAAAATGTTCAGATAATTCCAAGGGGGCTTTTATGACAACTTAGCAGGGACACTTTCCTGGTTGCTAAATGCCAAACAGAATTTTATTTTTTGTAAAGACTTTCAGTTTTAAACTCGAACAGGTTCTGTGAAATGCCTTTACTCTTTAGAATTCCATACCCTTCTTGCCCTGTCATAAAGAGACCTTCTTTGTCTTTTCAGAATCACACTAACCACAGTAAATTAGGAGGGCTTACAGTTTCAAAACTACAGAGAAGATTCCTTTTGCTCTGATTGACCCAGAAATAAGAGCATAAAGTTATATAAGATTGCAAAAAAAGAATATACGAAATAGTACTTATTTAAGAAAGGAATATGAAGATGGTGAGTATGGTTGGAGTGCAAGAATGGCTACCAGCATGCTCCCTCACATTCTGGATTTGGCCAAAGGGGGCACCAACAAGAGATGAGAGAGGGACACAGGAGGGTGATCAGGACATTTATTTGCCCAGAAATGTGCCTGCAGGATCTCCAAAAGCTGGTTGCAACTTCTAAAGGAAGGTTCTTGGCATGTGGCCCTGTCCACTCAGGACATGTATCTCTGGATTCTGATAATGGCCAGCTCCCTTAATGTCTTCAGGCCTAAAGGAACCCCCTACCTAGCCCCATCGACCAAACTCCTTTGTTGTTTCTTTTCTCTCTATCCACATCTTTAACATTTCCTTTGTATTAAATTTCCTTTAAATTACCCACAGTTGAGTGGGCATTTTCCATCTAACTGATAGATACAATACAAATTCTACAGATTCTACACCACAGAATAAATAGTTTTACTTTTTTTCTAAACTAAATATCCCCGGGGGTGGTATAAAAGATTAGAACAGTACATGCTCATTATTTGCGTATTCCATATTTGCAAATTTGCCTACTTGCTAAAATTTATCTGTAATCACTTAATCACTACCGGAACTTTTGTAGTCATTGATGGACATGTGCAAAGTGCGAAAAAAAAAACAGAGTTGCCTGAAATGCATGTTCCCAGCTAAGGCTGAACAAGGCAATACTCTGCCTTCTTGTTTCAGCTGTCACACTGTAAACAGCTGTCCGTTTTGCAGTATATTTACTACCACTTTTTTTTCTTCATTTCTTGTTGGTGGTTTCACTGTTTAAAATGGCCCCCAAGAATAAAGCCAAAGTGCTGTCTAGTGTTCCTAAGCTCGAGAAGGCTGTGATGTGCCTTACAGAGAAAATATGTTTTAGATAAAACGTCTTCATTCAGGCATAGCACTGTTGGCTGTGAGTTCAATGTGTATATATATACACGGATATATAATAAGGTCTTTTTTTTTTTTTTTTTTTTAAAGATTTATTTATTTTATTTATTTATCCCCCCCTTGCCGCTTGTGCTGCTGTGTCCATTCGCTGCGTGTCTTCTCTGTGTCTGCTTATCTCCCCCTTGCTGTGAGGTCTTGCCGCATCAGCCCACGGCGCCGCGCGAGCGGGCCTGCCCTCACAAGGAGGCGCCGGGAAGCCAACCCAGGGCCTCTCATATGGTAAACGGGTGCTCTATCCATTGCGCCAAACCCGCTTCCTGCCGTGAGGTTGCTGCATCAGCCCACCGCACCGCTCAGGCCTGCGTGCCCTCACAAGGAGGCCTCGGGAAGCGAACCCGGGCCTCCCATATGGTAAACGGGGGCTCTATCCATTGAGCCACATCCGCTTCCCTATAATAAGGTCTTTAAACAAACAGACATAAAACAAGGTTATATACTCATCAGTTGATGAAGATGTTGTAACCAGAAGGAACAATGGTTCAGTATTTGCTAATTCAGTGTTTGCTGCACCTTTATAGAATATAATTATTGCAAAGAATGAGAATCAACTGTACTTGTTTCTTTCATGAAATTTTAACACATCAAGTCGATAACTTAGCATTTCTTGCTTTGACTTTTGCCTTCACTGTGTGGTTTTTTTTTTTTAGCCTGGAAAAAAGCATTTCCTCAAATCAGTTCAATCTAATTTCCTCTGTCAAGAGGCTACCACTCTCCACTCAGAGAAAGAACAGGCATCTGACTGCTTCTTGGAATATTTGTACCAGATAAGATTTATGCTAACTCTGCTGGTAACAGAGTCCAAAGAAAATCATGGCTTAAACATTTCTGCTATGTAGTGAGAAGTCCAGATTTTAGGTGGTCCAAGGTTAGAATGTGTGGCAGATTGCAGAAGTGGCCACAATTTTTTGCAGCTCCCCTCATCAGGAAGTAAAGTCTATTTCTTCACCCCAGGATCCTAGGCCAGTCCTGTGCTTTATGTTGGCCATTAGAATGTGACAGAAATGACTGTGCACATCCAAAGCTGGAACCTCAGGAGGCTTTCCCCACTTCCTCTCTGGGCACCATGCCGCTTTCTGGAGATTGAGTAGAAAGGCTTGAGTCTTCCCAGTCACGCATCTGAGGCTATCCTATGTCCTATGTCATAACTGAGATATCCTATACCCTATGTCATAACTAGATCTGAGACATTGTATATGACTTAAAAATTAGTTTAATGATTCCCTATATGACTTTATTTCTATTTGCCATGACATGTATCTTGGGGATATGCCTTTGTAAATTATGATTGGGTTTTCAAAATGTTTTATTCCCTTCTGAGATTTTGCAGTAAAGAAAAGGACGAGTAAGTTGTGGAAAAGAAAAGGACAAGTAAGCAAGTAATTGGCACTATTTTGAAATTTACCCAGAATTTGAGACTAGAGTAATACAAATAGTTTAAATTGGAAAGTAAAAAAAAAAAAACCTAGTTGGGGGTGGAGGAAATCAACTGTCTCCAGATTCTGTACGGGCCTTAGATTTTCATCAGTTTTTGTTTTAGCTTCTGCCATGTAAAGCTTACGCTTCTAAGGCCTGGTGCATGATGGAATCAAAATAAATATAAATATGACCCATCCTGGGATAAAACCATATAAGAATCAATGCCAAATAAAAATGGGTATATGGAATGGGTCTAAGGTGGTGACAGAGTAGGAGGCTCTAAGATTCAGCTAGTCCCATGGGGCAGCTAGTAATCAGTCAGGATCTGTCTGGATCAACTGTTTGAGGGACTC